>JASANV010001468.1:0-69845 GCA_030849715.1 Trypanosoma mega | reverse complement strand
TGTTACGAAGCCGGCGGATGGCATCGCTCCGTGGAACTGTGGACTCGTAAAAGAAGCCTTTGTACCGTTTGGATCGACGAAATGCATTTTCATTGTGCTAGTTACGGTGCTGTAGAGACCGTCGATATTCTCAGAAATAACGAATTGCAAGTAACCAGGAGCACCTGACCCAACCACCGTAAAGTGCACGAAGTTGTTGTCCTTATCGACCGTGACATCCCATTGAGGTACAAGGTTATCATTGTAGTAACCAGCCATCAGTTTTCGTCCTTGTAAAGCATTCGCATTGGATACTTTACATGAGCAGTTAAGGTTCGCTTCGTAAACAATCACATTCGGCGTGCAGTGTTCAATCTTGACAAGAGGTGTTTCCAACATGGATGCGAGTATATTTTGCGTCAAACGTGGGGCACCAAAGGGATTGGTTGTGTTGATGGACGTATTAGCGGCATCAGCAAGTGTGATGACATCGAGGGGAAACATGGTAACAAGTAGGAGGAGAGATGCCAGCGAAACAAATTCCCATACGGTCCTTCCTCTGAGCCACTTGTGGTCACTTGCATTCCGTTTATTTTCTTGCTCGGATACTTTCGGCATTTGTTGTGCCGCCGTTGGAAAAAACGTGGCTTTGTAAATTGTAACTACTTTTACTTTTTCTCGCTAAAATCCTTTTTTGAGGAAGAATGTGTAATGCTTTCAGAAGTCTTTGGTATTGAAAAAAGAAAAAAATTTGAAAAGAAGAGTGCCAGACAGAAGGTGCAAACTGACAAGTGATCCATATGTTGCATAAGAAATTCTTTGTGTGTGCATTTGTTTAATGCAATATGAATGCAGATATAGTGATACTTTTGTTAAAGCTGATAAAATACACATTGAGTGAAGAAAACCTGACACGTTGCGTATCAAAAGGGTAAAGATTTTCTTTCTCTAAAAGAGTCAAAATGGTAGAGTGTTGGGAACAGAGTGTTGCAAGCAGTAGAAGCAGAACAGTATAGTGCCAATTTGGGATGCAATTCACGAAAGATTTTAATAAAATCTATCAAGAAAATAATCGAGCACATCCGTTTACACACCTTCCCTACGAAATGTTCGGCCAACAGAACAAAGGGAAAGAAAAAAGGCAATGAAGAAAACGTCCGAGGACAAATTAGAATAGCCAATGAGCAACAAAGAAGCAATAATAATTTTTTCTAAAAAATCACTGCAAAACGTACCTCGATCTGATCTTTGCTAGGAGAGTACATTTTTAAAATATTAAGGAGAAAAAAAATAATTTTGATTCAGTGATTCGCATCGCTAATACCAAACTTTTTCAGTTACAGTATCATCCTTTATTTGGCCAAACATCAGATTTTCGTATGATCGGTTGCGCAATATGCTCTTCTAATATATACGTTTTGTCATTAAACAGTGCAAAATCAGTAGTAATTTTTTTTTCTTCCAATTGGGAAAAGGTACCTTCCTTTGAGATTTACTTCAGACTTTGAATTGGGATGTTTTATTTTTGTAGTAAAATGAGACCGTTTAGCGCTACACTTTGTGTACAAAAAGCCTCGTGTGTCGTTTTTCTGTGTATTTCTTAGTACTTTTACACCGCAGTTGAAGGTAAAAATTTCGCATTTTTATTGCCAGAAGTAAAAAAAAAAAAACCGAAGACAGCACGCATTGAAGCAATTGCGCCAATTCGTAAACAATTGGTGTGTTTAATGCTGTGAACATTAAACTCGTAGAGTAAGGAGAGGAGACATGCTTGTTTCAGGTACAAAACACACAGTTCTTAAATTACTCAATACTGCAAAAGTATTTCTTACTTGTTTGCTATCACATAAATCATTTTATATTTTTCAGGTACAGCTTAAGGTAGGCTTCTTTGTGAAGTGCGGGAAACCAGACCCTCTTTTTTGGTTTCAGCCTTTCATGCCAAGGGTCTCTGTCCTGGTAGGAAAAAATATTGGGGAGAGGGGGAGGTTATATATATACATATACATATAATCAGTCACAAAAGAGATCAAATTCTGAAGAAAATGAAGGAAAATATATATATTCACAGTGCGTAATTTCAGAACTATTCGATAGCTGATGCCACCCGAAACAAGGTAACTTCCACAAGTACTGCCCCCCTCATTCAGCTCGCAAGTCTACCGAAACAAAAAAAAAACATTTAATCAACACTTTCGCAATATGTGAGTTTTCATGAAGCCAAATACGGCACAAGACCGAAAAACCACTTGTGGAAAGCACCTTGGAGCGACGGTCTTGAGCTCGGTGTGGCGTTTTTTGCCACTTATCTTCTTTTTGTTTTGCATTTTATCTGAGGGGTGGAGTCGGTGGCGTCCGCGGTCCAAAAGCAACTGCAAGGGGTCCAAAGGATCATGTTTGATCGAATCACCCTTTTCTTCTCGAGAGAAGATCGTTCGACCGCGGGACAATTCGTTTTCTTCATGCGCCTTGAAAGCCAACAAAATTGTTGCCAACAACAAGCGTCCAATTACCGAGCCACACAGTTACATATGTCTTTTTTTCCCCCCAATACATATTGCAAACTTCGTTCATAGAACCCTGCTGATGCCAGCCGCCCCAACGAGGCACCAAGGCTCAGCACCCCGCGTTCTCGTGGGAAACCAAAAGTCTCCATTTTGCTTCGTAAAACGCGCGGCACGGGGTTTCTACGGCTCTGTCATTGCAAAGCGCGGGGCCGTCCGCGCCAGGATTGGGCAAAAATATCGCCTTTTCCGGCACATGGGCAATAACAAACACGCCACCTATAGCAATGCATGCGTAAGGTTGCTTATTGGCAGTGATGATTGGGTGCGCCTGGGTTCAACATTGTGAGAAACGCAGCGGAATTCGCCTGGGTCAATCCAGGTCAAAGAGTTCGCCTTATACAAGATCTCTTGCGATGAAAAAATGGCCTTAAACTTTCTTTTTCGGGGAATGCAGTATTTTTCCGTGGTTTTTTTTTTTTAACTTTCGCTCTTTGTGCCCGCATTTTCAGATCATATATATATATATATATATATATATATATATATATATATATTTCATAGTGATATTTTTTCTTTTCTTATTATTTTCAGGAAGAGAAAGGGGTAAGTGCTAGCATTATTGTTCTTCTGTCAAGCTTTGCTGTTGATCATTGCCGCTGTCATGGCGTATCTTTTTGTTGTTCTTGTTGTTTTTATTTTCTTATTGCTGAAGCTGGAATAGTTACTTCAGAGGAGTCTTTTTTCTTCTTCTTGTTGTTGTTGTGTGTGTATGCTGTTTTTATTTTGCTACCTTTTGGCGCGTATTATATTTACTCCCTTTTATATGAGAGAAAAAATTAAGTATCCATACCTGGTTTAGAAGCAACCTTTATTTTTTTTTTATTATCTCTGCCTCTTCTGTGCGTTCAATGAATGGATGAACGAAAGATTTGATGTCAATGAGAAACATGTAAAACTATCGCTTTTGGAAGTATTCCTCAAATATAAAAGGTTATATATTCAGATATGTTTACATATTTTTTTTTTCGCGAGAACAAAAAAAAAAAACTTTTTTTTCTGTATTTTTATTTTCTCTTTCAACTTTTTATCTACCTTCTCTATTATGGCTTGTTGATTTACATGACAGTAAATACATAAATAAACATACATATAAAATACAATGGAAGCTTACGTAAATGCATCAGAATGCTATGGTAAAGGCTCGCTGTGTTTTTATCCCTCTCTGAGCCCACTTGTGTCCTGGTATGCCCTCATTGGCGGAGATCTTATATACCTAGCACTTATATTTTCTCTGAAAGCTGTTATGTGTTCACGAAAAACTCTTCAGTTGACTAATTGTATGATCCTTTACAACACGGTTCAGGTGGTTTTGTCTGCTTCAATGGCCATATTCCTTGCTCCATTTTTGAAAAACGGGGTTTTTAATCTCAATGGTCAATTTTGTGCGCGCATTGAGTTAGGGGTGTTTATTCACTATTGCAGTAAATATTTGGACATGTTTGATACTGTTTTTATGGTTTTGAGAAAGAAAGACGAACAGCTTTCGTTTCTTCACGTTTATCACCACACCACTATAGGTTTTATCTGGGGTCTTCTTTTGCAAAACGGTATTGGGAATGGTACAGCATACTTTGGTGCATGGATAAATTCAAGTATTCATTTCCTGATGTACTTTCATTACCTGTGGACATCGTTCGGTTTGAGGAATCCTCTGAAGACCCTATTAACCAAATGTCAAATGATTCAATTCGGTCTATGTATTACACACGCTGTGTTGGCCTTCTTTTTTGACTACCAATTTACAACACCATGGCTCCTTTTACAAATATCATATCACATATCTCTTCTTATACTCTTTAGGAATTTCGAGCTAAAATCACGGAAACGGAGGGCTGTACGAGCGTGACATTAGAAAAGTAAGCAATTTTATATTTGAATAGGTCGTATGGTAATTGTAGTTTTTTTTTTGTTTGCTTGTTTGTTGTGGTTGTTTTTCATCCTTAACTAACGGACACACACACAAGAAATATATGAAGTAATGATAATTAAATATAATGAACTTTAAGTATTTTTTTATAGGGCAAAAAACAGAAAGAAAGAAAAAGAAAACAAGATGGGCTATAGCAAGGCTTAATTTTTTTTTTTGTGTGTGCATATTTTGGCAATTTATAAAGTTATGCATAAAAGATGCAGAATGTGATGTTGACGGTTATGGGAAAGAAAGAGCGATGTAAAGGAATAGAATAAAAATAAAGTTGATAACATCAACAACAATGCCTCTTTTGTATCCCCACCTTTTTCTTTTTTCTTTTTATAGCTCTTCTTTGTACAGCAACTACAAAGATGGACTCCCCTGCGAAGGGAGATAGGGTAAAGGCAAGTCAGAAACACATTGAATTTCAGCTTCAGCGTGAAAAAACATACACACGAGAACTAGAGGACAAAATAAAATCTCAACAAGCTTATGTAGCTAAGTTGGAGCAAGACAAAGCCGAGTTGCGACGGGAGAAACTAACTCTGGCTGACGATGAGAAGAAAAAAAGTAAACTTGAAGAAAGATGCCATACACTTCAAAGAGACCTTACGGAAAAGCAATCTATGTTGCTTGCAGAACAAAAGCGAATCACTGTCCTTGAATCTGAGAAGGAACAGATTCGACGAGATGCGCACGCCTCTATTGCAAAGTGGTGTGAGGCGGAGAAGCAATGGATTGCAGAGAATGAAACGCTTCAGTCAGAAATAGATGAAAGCAAAGGTTCTTTTGCTAAGTTAACTGATGAGTTCGAAGCCCTTCGTAAGCATCGTGAAGATTTACAGAGCCAGCTTAAACGAGAAAAAGAGCGATCTTTAAGACAAGAGAGTACTGTGGGCTCAATGGAGAAGCAGTTGGCCTCCTTACATTCTCGAATAGAAGGGTTGCAAAATGAAATCTATACACGCGATGAGACCATTTTCAAGTTGGACGAGGCAGGTGCAAAGTGGCAAGAAGTGTGTCGATCAAAGGATGACGAAACTAAATCTTTGGAAGTTCAGCTCACCAAGCAGACGGAAACCAATGAAAGATTACAAGGAACTATTACGCTTCTAAATCAACGCATTGAGGCAGCAAAGACGATGAACCTGGAAGAAAAGGGTCACGTGGAAAGGTTATCTTGTGACCTTGCAGATTCCCAAAAAGAATATAAACTACTTCAACTGGAACTAGAGACCGTTCGTCGTGATTTTGAACGTGTAACACAAAATTCCTCTAAGCAGCAAGACCTTTTAGTAGAATTGCGCAACAAAGTAGCTGCATCTGCAGAGCAGGTAAAGGAGAAGAATTTAGAAATACGAAGACTAGAGCTTTCTGGCAGTGAATTGACTGCTGAAGTGAAGCGATTGGAGCGTGATACGGCAGAGAATAGTTACTTGGCTAGTTCACTAGAAAATCAGATTCAAAAAATGCGTCTTTCTTTAAACGAGGCTCAAAGTTCAATTGAAGTTCTTCAACAAGAAAAGGCTTTTCTGGATGCTGAGTTACTACAAGTGAAAGCGTCCCACGAAGCCAAAGACGAAACCGTAGTAATCATGAAGTCTGAATATGAAGATAAAATTGAATCTCTTCTTTCAGATATCGCCACTCTTGAATCTGAGGTAAATGCGAGACAGCAAATGATTAATTCCATCACCAAACAGCTTGGGGATGCCAACAAGAAGAGTGAAGAACATTACGAAAAGGCACTAGCAGATTCTGATAATCTTTCTCACTTACACGGTGAGCTAGTTACTTTAAAAAAGGACAGGTGTGCCCTTCTTGTTGATCAAGTTATACTTAAAGAGACTGGTTCGCGTTATGAGTTACAAGGAGTGTACTACGAGGATGCACTGCGTCTGGTAATGACGCAGATTTTTGCCGTTTTAATGCAGTATTCACGTGAAGTAACGCATTTAAATGCATCTATGAATCAGATAAATGAAGAAGTCAGTAATTTGCGACAGAATTTGGAAATGACCAGCGCTAGATATACGGAGAAAATGCAGAATTTGGAAGAGAACGAAGCAAGGCTACTGGAAGAAATACAAGCAAGGGACGATAAATTGATTCGTGCAGAAGTAATCTCAAATGAACATAGTAAATCCATTTCTCAACTTCAAGATGAACTTAAAAAAGAGCGCATTCTACGGGAGGAGGTGATGAATGAGTTGAGGTTAATTTCTGAAAAATACTCGGAAACTCAGAAACTCGTTGAAGAATCTCTGAGCACTACCCAAACACACTCCTCCTCGTCACAACAGATTGTCTCGATGTGTAATGAGTATACTCGCGCCCTATCATGTTTGCATGAAATTTGTGTTTCATCTTTCGCTGCAAAAACGGAAGTGACGCTTGATTATTTTCACAGTACTTTCACTGCGGGAAATCGTGAACTACAGACAGCACTTGCAACCTGTGAACTGTCTTTTCAGGAGATGAGGGGGAAATGCTCCTCTCTTAACCTAAAAATGAGGGAAGAAGCGGCTCGCTTTTGTACGCAGGAGAAAATCTTTCTAAAACAGCACGAGAGCATTGCGACAACGTTACACACTGTTGAAATGCAATGCAAGCAGATTCAAGGTGAAAGGGACAGTCTTCTGCAGAAGTACAATTTACTCAAGGAGCAAAGCGGAAGGCACACGGCAGAGGCTGAGGAAAAAATCAAAGTGGCTCTTGGCTCTGTTTCTGACGAGAAACAGCGTTGTGGATTATTAGAAGAAAAAATACAGAAGTTGAAAGATACCTTGGAATATGAAACGGGACGTAAAAGGGAGTACAAACGAGCGCTGGAAGAGGTGAAGGCTAGGCGGGAGGAGACAGAGAGGTATCGAGCTACAGAAAAAGATTGGGCCTTAAAGGCTATCAGTCGTGCTAATGACGAAGTGAATTACTGGGTAAAAAGCTTTGATAAGCTAAAATATATGCTAGATGATATGTCAACAAAATCAGGAGCCCGTGTATCCACCGCAGATCAGGCAACTATCAATAAATTTGAAGAAGCAAAGAGTCGTCTTGTGTTGCGAGACCACGATATCAACTCTGTTCGTCAAGAAACGGTTGGCGAGAAGCGTCAACGATTAGAGATAAATAAGTAGATTCTTACGCATACACATCCGTGTTTGTTTTTGTTTGTTTGTTTTTTAGATCATCTATATGACAGATTGTAGTCTATTTTTTTTTTAATGGTGCATATTTTCAACTTCGATATGTATCTACATATATATAAACATATAGATAAATATATATGTATATATATTAGACGAGTTTTTTTTTTTTGGTGTGTCTATGCGACTAGAAAGAAGAAAAAAATTCTTGTTTTTGTTTTGCCTTGTCGTATTTCCTAAATTTTATTCACTTCCTTTTTTATATTTCTCTATTACTGATTTTTTTTAAATATTATTTCCAAGTTTCTCGTGTTTCTAGTCATCCTTACAATATTGGTACTTTTTTTTTTCTTGTGTGTGTGTGTGTTTGTTTTTACATATATTTTTTTTTTATATAGTGGCTTTATTAGTTGTCCATGTTAGCGTGGACGAGTGCGCTTTGTCGTGCCCACATCACAGCGTTTAACCCATGGAAAAGCAGACCCTCTGGACTTCGCCTGAATGGGCGACCGCAGATGGTAAATCCTCACTTTTTTAGAAACACATATCGGCGTAAAAACCCTGATGACCCTACACGTCTTTTGAAACCATCCCATGTGATTCTGAAACGGTGCCCTTCATGTACGCGTACTCTTTTTGTGTCTATACATCAGAAAGATAGCTTTCACACGTGTTGTGAGGGGGTACCCATGCGTGTGTATGCTAATATGAAAACTGTAATGGGTTCAGAGCATCGTTTGTTAGCTTTTTCGCGGCAGTGGGATGTTGAAAATGAAAAACCTTGGTGCAAGCCGCATAAACCACGACCGAAGGGCAGATCCAAGTTGAAAAAGTGATTCTTTTTTGTCGTTGTTGTTGTTGTTCTTTTTATGTTTTGTTATTGTTTTACTTTTCTCGCTTTTTGCTATGGCTCTGACAGTGTCCTGGTTGCTTTACAATATCTTTGTTGTTGTTGCTGTTGTTTTTTGTAGTGTGTGTGCGTACTTTTTGCAGACCACATGAAAAAGTTTGAACCATTTACACCAAGGTGGTTCTTCTTAATACTTTCATACCTTTTCTTTTTCATTTGTGTGTTTGTGTGATTTTTATTTTTCTTTTTTGATGGGAAATTGCTGTGTTATTTGCCTTTGTTGTTTGTTTATTTTTCAAACTTTTCATTCTTATTATTATTATTTTTTTTTTCTCTTTTTGCTTAGTTTATCCGCATTTCTAAGAACACTTTTTTTTTTCCCCGTTTTGTTGTTTTTGTTCTGTCTACTTTTTTTTTTTCCTAGCTCGGTCGGTATACAATGGGATGGTTCTCTTGGTTTTGGGACATGATGTCCTACCTCGGATTCAGCAATAAGACGGGAAAAATTCTCTTCCTTGGCCTCGATAACGCTGGAAAAACGACCCTTCTTGGAAAACTCGCAACCGACCAGGTTCACGTTCACCGGCCCACTTTTCACCCAAACGTGGAGGAGCTCACACTTGGTGGAATCAAACTGAAGACGATTGACATGGGTGGCCATCTGGAGGCTCGTCGTCTTTGGAAGGACTATTTTACGAAAGTCGATGGTGTCGTTTTCATCGTGGACGCGGCCAACCCGGAACGCTTTCATGAAGCCAAGCAGGAACTGGATATGCTTTTGCAAACGGAAGAACTTGCTAAAACGCCTTTTATAATTCTTGGTAACAAGATTGATATGCCTCGTGCAGTTTCGGAGGACCATCTTATTGCCGCCATGGGACTTACAGGTCTCTCGACGGGTAAGCAAACAAAGGTAACAGACCCGGCTGTACGTCCACTGGAGGTGTATATGTGCAGCGTTGTTAAAAAGGTCGGATACGGTGATGCTTTTCGATGGCTTTCACAGTATCTACAAAACGCGTAGGTTTTTCTTTAAACAAACAAAAAAAAAATTATATATATTTTCATTATTGGCTCTATCTTAACCTTTTCTTGTTCTTTTTTCTTTTTTTTTTTTTTGCTTGTAAGAGAAGAGTTTGAGAGAGAAAGAAATCAAAAGGAAAAAAAAAGGAAAAAATTGGGTAAAGTGAGGTAGAGCGAAAAAAATTGATACTCTCCGATTCGGATCCATATATAAATATTTTTTTTTTCTGTGTGTGTCATGTTGTATGAGGTGCTCTTTGGTTGAAATATTTCCCAAATTATTATTATTGTTACTCTTTGTTGTTATTATTATTATTAGTCGTATTTATTACCTTTCTCCTTGTCCTGTTTCGGCAGTTTTGTTCTTTGTAAGAAGAGAGTTATTGTTGCAAAATATAAAAATATATACTTTTTAAAAAAATAATAGTCGTAGTGTTATATATATATATATATATATACAAAAAAGTTTCGTTTATTATTATTATTTGGATGCATTGAGAATGTCTACCATGAGCATAGATTACACGTATAATGGAAGCATAGACGGCAAAAATGGTGTCTCGTGGCTCTCCTCCGTGGGTGGTGTGTCTCCGACAGAGCACCTCTCCTCCGTGAACACGAGTCTGCAGAGTGTACTAAGCCGAATAGAATCCGGTTTTCACACGGACACACTGGAGTTGGATGTTCGCGATATTTGTGTAGAAATAAATAGAGTATTGGAGTATATAAAAAAAGAGGGAATGGGTTGCTCTACCACCACGTGCTCGACTCTCATGACCACTCTGGCGCGTTTGCGTCTTGCTGTTGTGCAGAAACGACAGTGTGGTCGCAAAGAGAGAAATCCATTTTCATATAAAACACGTCACGCGTTTCGGACCCCGCGACTTCCTCAGGATTTGATGTCGTGCGGCAGTTTATAGATCAAGAAAGGTACAGAAAGGGGACAGTAGATAAGTAAAGAAAAGCAAGAGGAATGTTTTCCTTGTTTTTGCCTTTTTTTCTGCGTTTTTATCTTGTGGTTGCTTTGCCTTTTTCACTGGAAAATGTTCCTTTTCTTTCTTTCTTTCTTTCATATTCTTTATACTTTTATATATACATTTATATATGTATATGACATTTTTTTTTTTTTTTGTGTGTGTACTGCTTACATATTCTTAGTTGGATCATAAGAGTCAAAAGGGAAAATGCCCCCAAAGAAGGGAAAGAAGAAGGGGAAGAAGCAGCAAAGCGCTGAGGAGCTTCGTCTGCAAGTTCTACGCGTGCAGGAAAATGAGGCGGAGGAGATTCAAAAGCGTGAGAATGACCGTCGTGATCGTGAGGAACAGGAGGAGCGACTCATTCTTTGGAAAGAGGAACAAGTACGCATCCTGCGTGAGAAGGATGCCAAGGTGAAGGAGTTGATGGCCAAGGTGGAGCAACTGACCACCTCCCTTCATGATGAACGGGCCGCTTCCGAGAGTCAGGTGGAGCAGCTTGTGGTGATGCGAGATTCGCTTCTGAATGAGGTGAGCCTTTTGCGGGCGGAGGGGGAGGAAAAGCAAAAGTTACTCCTTCAAGAACGTCATAATGCGGAGATTAAGCTGAACCACGTTCGTGCCGAGGCGGATAATAACATAAAGCTTCTTCAAGATGAACTAGAGGAGGTTAAAACCATGCACGCTTGTACCAAACTTGAATTTGCCGAGTTTCAGGAAAAAACAGAGGAAACTATGGACAATAAAGAGTCTGAGATACGTGAACAACTTTTGAAAATTGGTAAACTGCAGCGTGAGCTTGAAAAGGCATTGGCTATGAATCGCTCTCTTCAAGAGGTGGTGGAATCCCGTGAGGCGGATGACCGAAAGAATGTGACCCTAATGCAACTTTTGAATGCCCAGTTGGAGGAAAATAAGCGTCGGTATGAGGACCAACTGGAGGAGGAGCGTCAACGCGCCACCACCGCCAAGGAGGAGGTCCTTCAACTGGAGACCAAATCCGCCCAATTGCAGGATGAGATTGACGCACTAAAGAAGGAAAATACGGATATTAAATTGGGATCTGATGTCGTGCTTCGCGAGTATAAGCAACAACTGGAGCAGGTGCGGCACGATTCGGAGTACGTCTCGTCGGAGCTTCAGGCACTGCGTGAGCAGAGTACAAAGGAAAAGGAAGTAACTGAAAGTGCCAAGGCTAATCTTTCGGAGGAACTTCAGACAACGCTTGTAGAGCTGGAGACGCACCAAAGTAAGATGTGTGAGTTGGAGACGCTTCTCCGCCGCAAGGAGCGCGAGAATTTTGACAAAATTACATTCCTCAATGCCCAAATCTCCAATAATCGAACCGTTATCTCACAGTTACAGCAGAAACTCCTCCATGAACGACAGGTACATGAAACGGAGGTTTCAAAAACAAAGGATGATGCGGATGGGTTAACACGAGAACTGGATGTCATTCGCCTCTCCTTCACGGAGAGTCAGGGTGGTGCAAAGGAGAGAGAGGCGCAATTGTTGTCTGAGATAGCGCAGTTGCGGTCCACCATCTTTCAACTACAAACCGCCCTCCAGGAGCAGCAGAGGGGGGTGGATATGGTGGCCTCCGCTAAGAATGAGGAAATAAAACGTCTTTGTAATCTCCTGGATGCTCACTTTATTCCGCATCGCATGAATATGGAAAGTGAAACCACCACGCATGAAGGAACTATTGCCATCTTGGGTGACAAGGTCGCCGCCCTCATGCGCGAATTGGAAATCCGCGATCAAATTGCACTTGAGAATGAAACCCAATTAAAAGCACGAATTTCCACACAAGAGGAGATTATCGAATCCTTACAAGAGGATTTGCGGGTGTCAGAGTCACGACGCCGGGAAGAGATTCGACTCCTTGAGGATGAAGTCGGGAGACTTCAAAAGACTCTGGAGATTCACTTTGTTCCATACCCGATGTAAAAATGTTTCAAATTTAGATGTACAGCAAAGAAAAAAGAGAGGAATCAATCAGTCAACAAGGTGTATACAGGGAGTACGAAAAAAAAAAAAAATGATGATGTGTAGTTAAGGCACGAAAAAATACTTATTGTTGTTGGTGTTTTTTTTTCTTTTTTTCACTCTTCTCGTTGTAATTTTTTTTTTTTTCTTGGTGTTGTTATTGTCCTTGTTTGTGTGTTTGTGTGTGTGTTGTTTTTTTTTTTGCGATGCAAAAAGATCTCAGATTACGCACGCATTTGCGTACCGACAGGAGGACACAGACAAAAAAAAAATAAGAAAAGAGAGAGAGAGAGAGAGAGAGCTGCTGATTGACTTGAAAAAAGGAAAAGAAATTATTCGCCCCACTTACCCCGAAAAATATTGGGAATTATTCATGTCTAAAAAAGGATTGTTACTTCTTTTTTCTTTTCTTTTTTTGATCACCTCGTTACCATTGTTTACACTATACTTGATTGTTGTAATTACTGTGTAATTCATATTTGATTGTTTTTTTTTTACTTTTTTTTTTTGCATCTTTACCTAAATGTTTGCTCAAACCTCGACAAAAGCAATGGCTAGCGAAGTACCAGCCAACGAGTTTCTTTCACCCAAACGAAACGGAAAGAAGGTTACTGGTGTGTATGGCGCCAATGTGGTCCCAGGTACATACTTAAAGACTGTTACAGGCGTGCAAAGGGGAGAGGAGCTCTTTCATCGACCAGACTTGGAGCGTCCATGGAGGACATCGACAACGCAGCAGCACGCCGCCCTTGTGGCGTTAAAGGAAAAGGAAATTGAGGAACTCATGCGCAGATGTTCAACCCTGCGGACGCAACTGGGAAACGCGAGGCATGACGCAAAGTATCTGGAGTTTGCCATATCTGAAAAAGCCAAAACACAGGTGTCTGAGATACGGGATGAGTGCAATAGGTTGGAAACGGAACTCAAGACGGTGGCAAACGAAAAACGAGAGTTAAAGGAAGTGACTGAACATCAACTGCGCCTCATGAAGGCACAGCAGGAGAAGGAAACGCTCCAGTTACGGACAGAGTGTCGCATGCATAGAGATCGTTGCGATGAACTCACTTCTATTTATCAACAGCAAATCGAAGACATCAAGAAGGCCGCTGCGCGAGAATTAGAACACGTGGAGGGTTTATGTAACGCACGTGTGGAGGAATTGACGTGTGAGTTAACGGCGATGCGGGCGTCTAAGAGAGCACACGAGGAGCGTCATGCGGCGGAGTTGGCGGACGTCAAAAATCTTCTTCACCGCGTGGAGTCTGACTATAAGGAGCGCATTCGAGCAGCTGAGCAGCGTGTGGATGAGGTGCGCTCTAGACTAGAAAATGAGAACAAGAAACTGCAGGAGCAACACACCGCCGCGTTGAAGGAGGCGAGGGTGGCCACAGAACACCTCGCTGTGTCCCTCGCGGATGGGGAGGAAATGTTGGAACGCTTCAAACAGTGGAACGCGTACACCTTGCAAGTACTCGATCGTTTCTACACAAGCCTCATGGAGGCGGCGCCGGAGTTTGCGACGGAGCCTCATGATCCGGAGTTGCATGAAGTACCTTCCTTGTACGCCCCAAGAAAGATTCTGGAGGAGCCGGAAACGAAGCTAACGATGGAACGAATTGTGTATCGTCTACTGCAACTCAAACACTCCAACTATGTTCCAGGAATTCAAAAATCGGAAGGCGGTCCTGAGCGAGATATTTTGGAGGAGTTGGAGGAGTTAAGCGCCAAGCAAGAGCGTCTCTCCTGTGCGTTAAAGGAGATGGATGCCAAGTGTCAGGAGTCGAATCTGTCCCTTGGTCGTGTACTGTCACGCCTATACTTTTTCAGTGATGATCTGGAGAATGCCATTGCGAACGCCGGACCTATTTTACCACCCCGTAAAAATGTTGTATTTGTGTGTGTACATGTCTTTCAAGGGGCCCATCTCTGGGCCGAGGATGGCGAGACGGCGAGCGCATCGATTGCACTTATGAATTTCGCCATTCGTCCCAAAATGACCGAGTATGGAGGCTATGAGTGTTACAGTGATGGGACTTCTCTTCTTTTAGCCTTTGATGACCCCATCGCGGCCTGTCGCTTCTGTGTCGAAGCTCAACACTGGTTATTGAATCTCCCATGGCCAGATGCCCTCCTGCGCACCGCACATGGTAAGGTCATATATAGTGAAAAGAAAACTCTCCTCTTCCGTGGTCTTCGGCTTGCCATGGGTGTCCATACCGGGGATGTCTTCGCAGAGGGCACAGCGATCCCATGTGGCGATGCATACCGATGCCATTACTATGGTCGAGCAGTCTCTCAAGTAATGCATATCAGCTCCTTGGCAAAAGGGGGGCAAACCCTTGTCACACAACCGGTTTGGGATATGTGTGGCTCCAGGCGGTATGAACTCAGCTCCGTGCTGACGCGTGAGGTGGGAACATTTCCTATTCTCTCCTTCTCCAAGGAAAAGAACGCCTACGAGAGGGAACCCTTTGCCCTCTACCAAATGCTCCCCCACCCACTTAAGGAACGCACCTTTGCGAGGATGGAGACCTCCGAGGTACCAATAACCTCCGCCCTCGCCACGATGCGACGCGCACTCATTGCGACGGAGATTGACTGTCTGGAGGGGCGACGCGTCTCGTTGGGGGATGCCGTGAGCGCCGCGAAGGATGAGTTTCTGGCGGTTGACCGTCACATTCACGCCCTTATGGATAAGGCACGGGGGGTGAAGTCATACTTTCACCTACTCCCTCCTCCGGAGATGGTGACGCAGATGAATGATTTGTATGGGGTGATGGAAAAGATTGCCGCGCGGGCAACGGACCTGCGTGTGCAACTTGGTACAATGGGAGACTTTCAAGAGGATATCTCCGTTCAGACACGGGGATTGAAGGATTACTGCGCCCGTCACGCCTCAATGGCGGCGCGGGAGGAGGAGATGCAACTTCAGGCAGAGATGATGCAGTCACACTATGAGGAACAAATGCGTGAGATGCGACAGAGTTGGTCGGATGAGGTGGAACGACTTCGTGGGGAGTTGCGGGAACGTGACATTATTATTAAACGTCTGTATAAGAAAAACGCAACCACCGCTATAGATGCTTAGAAACGTCCCTAATATATTTATATATAGATGCCTAAATTTCTTTTTCTTATATATATATATATATATATGTTCCTTTTTAAATATATTTTCGTTGTTGTTGTTGTTGTTGTTGATGTTGTCGTTGTTTTACGTGTCGTTCAACTCGTCTTGACTATTGGTAGTCTTTGTCTTATAATTATTATTATTATTGCATTTTCTTCCTTTATACTTCCATTTCTCGTTTCACGTTTATTGTTATTATTATGGTTAATGTTTCCTTTTTTGTTTGTTTGTTTCTTTCTTTCTTTCTTCTTTTGACAAATATATATATATATATATATATATAAAGAAATTGAAAGTTAAACCCAATTTTTTTTTTTTGCTTATCTTCTAGTTGTTCTTATTGGGTTGTTACTCTTTGATACAAAAACTAAAAAAAAAAAGATGGGAGATATTATTCGTATTAAAAGACACTACTATGTTCACCTACTCGACAACAATACCAATGTCACGCGGTGTGAGGTTGGTCCCCTTGTATACACACGCAAACAACATGAAAAGTGTCTCTTTGATCCCATTCCGTGTGTATCTGTCCCTCCGCGTTGCTATTGCATTGTGCAAAACCCGTGTGAACGGGACTCGAGTGGAAATCCCACTCGCGATGTGAATCTCAGTGTGAAGCTTCGTATGGGAGAGGAGGAAATACGACTCGAGCAGGATCCATTTCCGCTTCAGCCAGGGGAGCGGCTCAAGCTATCCGATGGGGAATGGCTCTTTAAACTCCGTGTGATTCCCGCCAATAAAGGGTACCACGTGCGATGTATCTTTGACTACACCAATGACCAAAACACCCTTGTCAAGGCCGGCACTGAATGGCTCATTGAGGGTCCCAAAGCATATATTCCCCATGTGCATGTGGAGGTGCTTCGGGAGGTGGCGGCGGTGTTGATTCGCCCAAACCACGCGCTTCATTTAGAGGCTTTGGTGAACTTTACCTCCCGCGATGGGACGGCGCGGGTGGCGGGGGAGACGTATCTGCACAAAACCCCCGGCGCGTATATTCCCGCCGTGGAGGAAAAGCTCCTCGGGGCGGTGGAAGGCGTACTCCTAAGTGATCGCATCGCTATTCACCTCGAGGCGTTACGTACCTTTACAGATGCCTACGGCAAAGTCCGCCACGCCGGGGAGAGTTGGTTGGTGACGCATAAAGATGCCCCCATTCACATCCCCGACGCGCCGGAGAAACTCCTGGCAACCGTACAAGCCACCACCCTCAATGCCCGACAGTACTGCATTATTGAAAACCCATTCGGGGAGGATGGGGTGTACCGCTTCGGGGAGCGTGTGGTGCGGCGTGGGGAGTGTAGCTTCTTCCTCTACCCGGGTGAGCACCTCGTTGGGGGTGTCAAGTCGGTTAAGGTGATTGCAAAGGATGAGGCGCTCCTTCTGCAGGCGTTGGAGTCGTTTCAGGATGGGGCCCACACACGTCGTCCAGGGGAGACGTGGATGGTGCGTGGGACGGCGGAATACATCCCCGACATTAACGTTCGTGTGTTGGAGGAGCGTCAGGTGATTCCACTCGACACAAATGAGGGTATCTACGTGATGGACACCCGAACCGGGGAGGTAAAGGCCAAGATAGGTGAACCCTACATGCTCAATGAGTATGAGGTGCTGTGGGAGAAAAAACTTCCCGCCGATGTGGAGGATCTTTTAATGTCCCCCAATGGTTGTCGACGACGTGGTGAGGAGAGTGTGTGTTCGCCTAGTCAACGCGTGCGACACCGCATTGTGCGCTTTAATGTGCAGCACAACGCCGCGGTTCAGATTTATGATTACAAGCAGAGACGACCTCGGGTGGTGTTGGGTCCCAACCTGGTCATTCTCTCCCCGGATGAGGAGTTCACGGTGCTCTCCCTTAGTGGGGGGAAACCAAAGTTTCCCAACGCGGTGCAATCCCTCCAACTCTTTCTTGGTCCCTCGTTTTCGAGTGATGTGATCGTCGTGGAGACCTCCGATCACGCCCGACTCCAGCTCAACCTCTCCTATAACTGGCACTTTGAGGTGGATCGACAGCACCCGGATGCGAAGATCTTCTCGGTACCCGATTTTGTTGGAGATTGTTGTAAGACGATTGCCTCCCGTGTACGCGGGGCCGTGGCGGCCGAGGATTTCGACTCCTTTCACCGAAATTCGGCCCGAATTATTCGTGAAGCCGTCTTTGGCTGTGATGAGGATGGTACGGTGCGTAAGTCCCTTCGATTCTCCGCCAATGCTTTGGTCGTCACTAACGTGGATGTGCAATCCGTGGAGCCGACGGACCCAAAGACGCGGGATAGTCTACAAAAGTCCGTTCAATTAGCCATTGAAATCACCACCAAATCCCAGGAGGCCACGGCACGACATGGTAAGGAGCGCAAGGATCAAGAAGCCAAGGGACAACTGGAGCGTCAGAAGCTGCTCGATAAGATTGAGGTGGAGCGGACACGCACCAAATGGCTCGGGCTGCAGGCGCAAAGTGAGGCCGTGCAGGCAAGTGGTCAGGCCGTGGCAGAGGCCAAGGCAAAGGCCGAGGCCCTTCGCATTGAGGCCGAATCCGAATTACGACAAGCACAAATGCGGGCCAAGGCATACCGCATCTCGGCCGAATCTGAGTTGAAGAAGATAAAGCTCAAGCAGGACCTCGAGTTGGAGTTTGCGCGGCGGGAGAATGAGATGGAGATCCTCAAGGCACGACAAATGGCGGAGGTCGAGGTGGAGCGTGTTCGGCGAATGGTTGCCGCGATTGGGCGTGAAACCCTCATTGCCGTGGCGCAGGCGGGGCCGGAGATGCAGGCAAAGCTGTTGGGGGGATTAGGACTCAAGGGTTACCTCATCACGGATGGAAAATCACCTGTGAACCTCTTTAACACCGCACAGGGAATGATTGGCGGTAACACATGAGATTTCATCACACACACACATACATACATGAGAAGAAAGGAAAAGAGAAAAAAAAACAGAGAGAGAGAGGTAAACAAAAAAGTATAGTATAGTATAGTATATATATATATATATATATATATATACATATATATATATGTGTGTGTGTGTATGTGTATGTGTGTGGTTGTTTTTGTTTTATTATTGTTGCGGTTGCTTTTGTTGGTGTCGATTTTGTGCGCTATCATCCACTTTTTTTTTTTTAATCTATCTACTTCTTTTTCTTTCTTTCTCCAATATAATTGGATTATTTCGACTTTGGTTGTTTTAGCTTTTTTTTTTTTAATAGCAAGAGCTTGACGCGAACCAAAAAAGCGGAAGAAAAAAAAAATGGGTGGATGGAGAGAGAGAGATTTGAAAAGACGAGAAAATGTTGCCTTAAAAAGAAGGATTTCAACAACGAACAAAGAAAAAAAAAGTTTTTTTTGTTTTTTGTTTTTTATCCTTTTCTTTTCTTTTGCTGTGTTTCGTTCACTTTTATGTGTGTTGACGAAACAACATGTGTAGCATGTGTCACATTTTTTTCTATCCCATTCCTTAATGATATATATATATATATATATATATGTATATATACGTAAATACACGTGGTGCGTTTGTGGTGTATAGTTTATAAAACATACATACTTTGTGAATTCTTTCCTCCTTTCCTTTTTCCATTCCTTTTTCACACACCCACCCCCCAAAGTGGTCTTCTAGTTTGGTCATGGATGTTAACAGTAGCAGTGAGCGAAGCTTTGTCGATCATGGCCGGGAGGTGGAGATCAATGAGGACTCCCGTCCCCAATGGGGCCTCGAGGACGAGGAGGATGAGGAGGACGACCTCGAGGATGAACCCGATGTGCTCCCAATGGATGAAGTGGACTCCCCAAACGAGGAGGACGCCGCGAAGTGTACACCGCGAGAGGTGTTGCAGTTATACGCCACTGTTCGACGCCTTCGCACCCGCGGGGAACGGTGGCGACGGTGTAATGAACGCCTTTTGGGGGAAAATGAGGCACTTGAAAAGGTCCATCACACGTTGGGGGAGCGGCAGGAGATGCTTTGTAGGCAAAACAATAGATTGTGTGAAACGGTCGCATCCCTCGTGAAGGGACAGGAGGTGTTGCGTGGGAACATGGAAAACCTTATGCGGCAAATGAAGGAATTGAAGGACATCGTACAAGAGGGTTTTCAACGGGATATGCATCGACGCTGAGGTGAAGATAAATATATAAATAAATAAATAAATATATATATATATATTTGTATATATGTGTCAAAAAAGGTTTGTTGCTTTGTGTTGGCGTTGCGGTTTCTTTGTTGTTGTTATTTTGTTTGCTTTTTTTTTGCCTTTATATATATTTTATTTTTGTCATGATTTTATGACTATTAGTTGTGATATTATTTTTGTGCTGTCATTTGCGTCAAAAAAAAAAAATGAAAAGAAAAATAATAATGATAATAATAATAATAATAGTTCTAACTGTTGTAGAAATAAAAGAAACGAGAGAGCGAGAAAAAAAAAGGGGGAGAAAGAGATTAATATGTGTTATAAACCGAAAAAAGAAAAAGCAAAAAGTCAAATTATTAAAACATAATAGGGAGTAAACGTATCATCGTACCAACTACGTAATGAGTGCAACACACAGAGATCAAATAGATAAAGAAATGTGTACCACGAATGTATAAAGTTTTTTTTTTCGTTTTTTTTTTTTACGGAATTGGGGGAGGGAGGGTTGCCTTTCTATGTTCTTTTTGTTGTTTCGGTTGCGATTATACATTATATATATATATATATATATATATTTATTTATTTATTTTTATATATAATGTATATGTATACATATATACATATTTTAGTAAAGAGGTTTATATACATATATATATATATATATATATTTATTTATTTATAAATGAGGATTTTGTTGTTGTTTCTCTTTTGCATTATTTTGAATTAATTACGTTTTCGTTCTTACTTGGTATTGCTTTTGCCTTTGTTGAATTTACAATTGATCCGCATTACGTCTTCAATTTCTTTGTTTTTCCCCCTAATTTTTCCTTTTCCTTCTTTTACTCTATTTTTGTACATATTATTGCTAATGCTAAAAAAATGTATTTTTTTCATTTTTTTCTTCATTTTTTTTTTTTTTACATATGTGGAGTTGTGCTTTCATGAGTGTTTATTTGTTGTTGTTTTTTGTTCTTTTATTTTGACTTTTTTTCTTCATATGTTTCTTTTTTGTTGCTGTTGTTTTAACTCTCTCTTTTATATACACACAATTAATTTTATAATTCATACATAAATTAAACACACATAAACGTATGATTTATTACTAATTATTACTATTCATATCTTTTGAATCAAAGTAACGTATACTAATATATATATATATATATATATATATATATATATATATACATATTATAGAAAACAAACACAGTAGCTGTTGGAGAACACAAAAAAGAGGAAGAAGAAGAAGACAAACACGGACCCCAATGACCAAATTAGCTGACTTCAACATCAACGCGGATATGACCAAAGACATGCAGGAGGATGCGCGTAACTTTGTTGTTCAAGCGTTTGAAACGGAATCCCTTGAGAAGTCCATTGCCTCATTTGTAAAGAGGGAATTTCAGAAAAAGTACAAAGGAGTTTGGCACTGTGTGGTTGGGAAGAACTTTGGTTCCTTCATCACACATGAAACGAAGGGATACATTTACATTACATGGGGTCAAATGTCTATCCTTCTTTGGAAAACAGTGACATAAGCTTTTCTTTTATTAATATATATATATATATATATGTTTATATATGAAAGGGAAAAGAAAGGAATGTGAAGAAGAGGTTTTCATTCGGAGTGTAGATATTGCGTGTGGAGAAGGACGAGACAGGATTTCAACGACGTGTAGAGAATATGTAAAAGAAGAATATATATATATATATATATATATATATATGACAAGGAGTGAAGAAAAAAGAAAGGAAGGGAAAGGAAAGGAAGGTAATTTTTTTTGTACTTTTTTGCCTTCAATTGCCTTTTTTATTATCTATGTTTGCATTTCTATATTTTCATATGCTTTCTGCTTATGAGAAAAATAATGTTAATAAATAAGAAAAAGGCTTTGCGCATTATTTTATTGCTCACAAGCGTCATACATATTTTTTAAAAAAGAAAAAACATCTGTGCTTCTCTTCTTCTTTCCTTTTTCTCTTCTTACTTTTTGTTTGTTACTATTCTATTTATATGTGAAAATACCTTCTCAGAGAGGATTTTTCTTTTTGTTGTCTTTCTTCTCTCTTTGTTGTTGTTGTTGTTTTGTGTAGATTTAATTAGTGTTTTTTTCTTTCTTATTTTTCTGTGTGTGCGTGTGCGTCTCCCTTCTCGTTGTTTTATCATTTGATAATAGAAAAGCGAGAAGAGCACATCACGCGAGAAAAAAGAAAAGAAGAAAACAACAACATCCAAAAAAAAAAAAAGTAAAGAAGAGAGAACACACTTTTTCGCTCCTTGTATATACGTTTATATATATATATATATATACATTTATAAAGCATCAACCAACAAGCACACAAAGAGAAGAAAGAAGAAGAGCCGAAACAAAAAGAAAAACAAAACATTTTCATTTCCTCCTTTCACTATCTCTAATAGTAAATAAATAAACACTCACAATTATATATATATATATATATATATATATATATATAGATATATTTGTTTGTATATAGTTGTATATATTTATGCAATGTCCCTTTTCCCGTTTCGTGAGGAAAAGCATATTGAGCAGTTATATGAAACCGATGACATTTATGATTTCATCGGCCGTGGCACCTTTGCCTCGGTGTACAAAGCTGTCAGTCTCGTCGAGACCGACTCCCTCGCGCGTGGTCAACCCGTTGCCCTTAAGGTATTTAACAAACGTGACCTCACCTCCGATAAGATGCGCCTCGACGTCATCAATGAGGTGGAAATCCTCCGTCGCATTCACCACCCCAACTGTGTCGGCCTCCTCGACTACTTCCACACCCCTCTACATGTGGTGATTGTGATGAATTATGTGGAGGGCACGGAACTCTTTAAGGCACTGCGTGACGGTATCTTTTCCCTCACCCAAATCCGCGGCGTAGCCCGTCAATTACTGGACGCATTGGATTACCTCCACCGCGAGGTGGGCATTGTGCATCGGGATGTAAAACCCGAAAACATTCTCGTCGCCCCAACAAACACCAATGAGGTGTTACATGTCACATTGGTGGACTTTGGTCTCGCCCGTACATTTGATCGACGCAGTCGACCTCGTCCTCGACTTGGCCTTTCTCGTCTCACCCCGACCCCGACCCCGAGTGAGGGAGTGGACACACACAGCGATAGTCCTCTCCTCACCACCCCTTGCGGCACCTTACACTACGCCGCCCCTGAAACGGTGCGGAGCCTCACCCAAAGCCGACCGCTTTCCACCACACCCGATCTCCTCCCACGCATGGACGCGTACGCGGTGGGGGCGATTTTGTACGTCATGTTGGGCGGGAAGTTACCGTTTCATCACGGGGGAAGTAAGATGCAGTTGGTGCGGGAGATGGAGGCGGGGCCGTTGTTTGAGGAGGCGCGTTGGGGAAATGTGCCCACCGCGGCAGTGGAACTGACACGGGCCCTCCTGCAGCCGGATCCGGCACGACGTCCACGGGCGGCGGAGGCGCGAGAATTCGCATGGTTTACACAAAACGCCCCCAATGAAACGGAAACGTCAGGGCATAACACCCCCGACGTGAAGGCGGAGACGATCCCAAACAAAACCCACGAAGGGGACGAGGAGGAGGAGAGGGGGAGGGACGATGGCGGGCATTGGGTGCCACCCATGACGGAGTTGGTTGGGGATAGGGAATACATAAAGAAAGTCTTTGACGCAATGAAACCGCCGGAGAGCGCGGTGTATGAGGGCACCGCGGGAGGAGGGCGGTGTATTAGCGTTCCATTTAGCACCGCACGTTCATCTGTGACCTCATACTTTGGGTTCTGCCCGTGAAGAAAGAAACAGTTCAAACAAAAGGGATATATATATATATATATATATATATATACAAATAAAAAAAATGAAAAGAAAAAGTATAGTGTCTGAGAGAGGAGAGAGAGAGAGAGGGGTCGGTGGGTGAATATATAGTTCAGTGAAGTGTGTTGAACACAATAGGAAACAACAATAACAACAACAACAAGACGAAGATGAAAGGAAAGTAAGAAATATTTATTATATATATATATATATATATATAATAAACATTTATGACGAAATAGTGCAATCCAAGCAAGAAGAAAAGAAAAAAAAAAGAATAACAAGAGAAACAAAAACAAAAAAGGAATGGAAGTAGGTAGAAACAAGAAAAGCAAAAAGTAAAATGTGTAAAATGTACTTCATCTCTTCGTTTATATATATATATGTGTATGTGTGAATGTATATGTATTTAAATTCAAGAAAAAAAAAATGAGCAATATCCCCATCACTCCTCCCCCCCCCCTCTTCAAGAAAGCAAAAAGAAAAAAATGTCCCATATTGTTGTTACTGTTTTTATGGCTATTACTGCTTTTTTTTTTTTTTGTGTGTGTGTGGGTGTTGTTCTTGGTGTTATTCTACCAAGTTGCTTAAAGGCGGCATATATACTTCATTTATTCATTTTCAAAAGGTAACGTGAAGGACACAGCGAAGAAAAGAAATATCCCATCGTCACTTTTTGAGAGTGGACATACTTATGTTTGTGTTTTGGTGTGTTTGTTGTCGTTGTTGTTGTTGCTGCTGTTGTTGTTTTCGATTGAGTTATTTTTGTTTCTTTTTCTGGCTTACCCTTTTCGACACCCCTTGTCGAAAAGGGTAAACATGCGTTGTTGCTTTTAATGGATTTATTTCCATTCTCTATTTTCCCGCTTTTTGAAGCCTCTCAAAGGTCATTGTAACATTTTTTTTTCTTTTCTTTTCTCTTCTGTCACTCTTTCCTCAATTTTTTTTTTGTTGTTGTTCTTTTTCTCTCTCTTTGTGCTTATGTTGGTTTTGTTTGTTTTTAACACATTTATTCATTGATTACCATTGTTTCACTCTACACCGGTACAAAACAACAACAACAAAAAGGTTATCCGGTAGAGAAGAAATAGTAAAGTAAATAAAGGTAAAATAAGTAAACAAAAAAAAAAAACCCACCACAACAACCGCAGCAGAAGAGAAAAAAAAAAAAAAACAACGAATCGTTCGAAACCAAATAAGAGCCAAAAGAAGCTGCTGCATCGAAAACCGAATACACCACACATGCCCCGACACGTCTCCGCTGAGGTGGAGGGCAATGACACCTCAAATGCCCCCAACCGCAAACGTCCCCATCCCGAGGAGGAGGACGACAAGACCCCAAACAACGGAAGCGCCGCGACGGGACGTCCTTTTACGGACTTTGACCTCTCCCCCTCCACCACCTCCGCGTTGCGTGAGATGGGCATTGAGACCCTCTTCCCGGTGCAGGCACGAACCTATGAGGCGATTATGAAGGGCACCGATGTCCTTGTCCAGGCCCGCACAGGAAGTGGCAAAACCCTCGCGTTTGGGATTCCCATTGTGGAGAAACTTTCCCGTGCCAAGGGAGAGGCCGCGCGGGGGCGTGGACCCGCCGCGGTCGTCTTTTGCCCAACACGGGAATTGGCCATTCAAGTCCGGGATGTCCTCTCCCGCGTAAGTGGACGACTTGGGGTGGCGGCGCTTTACGGGGGTGTGGCCTACGCGGTGCAGGAGCGTGCCTTGTACGGGGGTGTCGACATCATCGTCGCCACCCCGGGTAGGGCAAAGGATATGCTCGAGAAGGGAACACTTCGCTTTGATCGGGTGTCTATGGTCTGCCTCGATGAGGCGGATCACATGTTGGATATTGGGTTTAAGGAGGATATTGAACTCCTCCTGCGCCGAGTGGCGGAGCAGAATGGCTCCACTGCAGACACCCCAGCGCATCAGACGCTGCTCTTCTCCGCTACTGTGCCGGATTGGGTCCACACCTGCTCCTTCATTGCGCGGGAAAAGGAGTTTATTGATATGGTCGGTAAAGACACCATGCGGACAGCCAACACGATCAAGTTTTACCGCCGCAAGTGCAGCTTTAGTGAGGTCTCCTCCATGCTGGCGGATTTGGTGAAGGTCTACAGCGGACGTCATGGCCGCACCCTCGTCTTCACCAACACCAAAAAAGACTGCCATGACCTGTCAATTAACAACACCAAACTCGACTCCCAATGCCTACATGGGGATATGCAGCAGGAGCAGCGGGAGAGCACCATGAAGAGCTTTCGGGATAACAAATTCAGTGTCCTCATCGCCACCGATGTCGCGGCCCGGGGTTTGGATCTTCCCATGGTGGATCTCGTCATTCAATGCGCGCCGCCGGCGGATATCGACGCCTTCATTCACCGCGCCGGACGCACCGGTCGGGCCGGACGCAAAGGGGTATGTGTGCTGTTGCATCAACCCAAGGACGAGTACGTGGTGGAGCGCATTGAGCGGCATGCGAAGATCACCTTTGAGGTCCTCCCCGCCCCTACACGGGAGGAAATCCTTAAAGCGGTCGCCCGCGACGCCGCGGAGGACTTGGCACGTGTGGAGCGTAACGCGACGGAGCTCTTTATGGAACAGGCCGCGGAACTCCTCAAGGATGCGGACCCAACGGAGATATTAGCCTCCGCCCTCGCTGTCATGAGTGGGTACACGAGCAGCATCACCAAGCGCGGCCTCATCACCGGAGCCTCGGGGTGTGCGACGGTGCAGATGTTATCCAACCGCACACTTCCCATTCCCGTGTTTTGTAGCATTCTCCGCAACAATCTCGGGGATGCCCTCTTTACGCGGTGTCGGGATATTACCCTCCTCAAGGACACCCCGGGGTGTGTCTTCGATGCGCCGGAGGAGTCCGTGCAGACCATTCTCGCCTCCCCTATTCGAGGGATGGAGGTGAGTCTGATTGAGACCCTTCCCCCTATCATTGCGCGGGAGTTGAATAGGGGCGGGGGAGGAGGCGGGTACAGAAACGGCGGACGCGGCTACGGAGGCGGACGCGGCGGGTACGGAAACGGCGGAAGTGGAAGCGGAAGAGGCGGTTACAGCAGAGGTGGAAGCGGTGGGGGATACGGCAGAGGAGGAAGTGGGGGAAGTCGATACAAACGCTACTGAGGTGAGGAAAAAAAGAAAGAGAGAAGGGGATGACACGTTCTCTTTCCCGTTCTCTTTATTCCTTTATGTGTGTGTGTGTGTGTGTGTGTGTGTGTGAGGGAACGGAAAGGGATAAAGTAGTCAAACAAACACAAAAGGGGATAATTGAAGGAAGTCATACCCTCTCCTTTCCCCTCTCCCGAAAAAGAAAAAGAATATATATATATATAAGAGATCAAATACAAGTTAATGAAAGTTTAAGTGAAATAAAACCCTTACTCAAATAATAGGTTAGAAAAGAGAAGAATAAGAATAAGAAGAGGACCAACAAAAGTAAAAGGAACCCAGGATGAAAAAAATATGTTGACACCAGACAATCGCAAAAGAGGGATTCAACAAGAATAATAATAATAATAAAGAAGAGCTGATTATCCCAGAACCTTTTGTTATTATGACTATTATCCTTACTTTTGCGTGTGGGGAGACCAACAAGAGAAGAAGAAAAAAAGGAAAATTTAAAGAAGAAACAATAATAATAAAAGAAAAGAAAAACGGTTGCACCTAACTAAGGCAAATCACCATTACCGGAGTGATAATAAAGCATCAGCAAAAAAAAAAACAAGACAAACGTTTAAGGAGCACTCTATGATAAATGCAATCACAAAAAAAAAAAAGATATATATATATATATATATATATATATATGATTAGAAGAGAAGTGGGGAGAAAAATATCTCAAAATGAAATGGTAAACGGTGCAACGTGCGTCCGTTGTATTCCTCTCGTGTTTCGTATATTATTCTTTTATATATAATTATGTTTTTTCTCTCTTTCTCTCTTTCTCTTATTTCCTTTTAGTTCAAGTCCTAGTTCCTGTCTTTCTTTCTCTTTCTCTCTCTCTCTCTCTCGGTACTCTTTTATTTTTGGAGACTTTTTCTTGGCGTTTTCTTTTTCTTTTTTTTCTTGTATCCCTCACGCCTCCTTGTGTAGAATCCATGGCCGGACCATTTCGCGGGGCAGTGAGTAAAATGTCTAAACCAAAGAAAAGCAAAGCGGCGAAAAGGTCAAAAGGCAAAAAGACCATCGCGTTCGTCAAGAGAGCCCCAAAACTTTCCCAAGCGGATCTTCAAAAACGTGTGGCGGAGTTAACATCCCCTCCTCCAACAGAAAAAACATCCAAAACGGACCAAACCAAACACGCGAGATGGAAAATTATGCCCCAAACCAAAACCCAAACCCCAAACCCACCCACACAAAAACCTATTGGTAAAGCCGCGATGGAAATTGTCGGTCGACAAACGGAACGTGTTATTCCTCAAGCGGAGATCGCCACAGAACGCACCGCGGCGGAGGCGATGGGACTCAAACTCCTCCGTCGCGCTGTGCGGGAGCAAAACCACAACCGCCTCCTCCCACATCAAGTGCGACACGATTATGAGTATCGCCTCCGCACCATCGCAACGGCGGGTATTGTGCGACTCTTTAACTCCTTAGCGGAGGCACACAAGGCGGGGGAGGCGGTCGTGGAAAGGGAGGAAAAGCGTCTCACAGCGGATAAGACGTTGGAGAAGAAGGAAATAGCGTCAAAGGAGGCCTTCCTCGCCGCGCTGCGACAACCACGACGGGTGGATAAGTACTGAGAGCTCCTCGTTTGTGGAAGAGGAAATGAGGGAAAGAGGAAAGGGGGGGGGGGGGAAAGATGAGGAAAAATGGAAAAGCAAAAAAAAAAAAAAGGTAAAACATTGAGGAACAGAAAATATATATATATATATATATATATATCTTTTTGTTTCTTCTCGTATTACTTGTGTGTGCTTCTCGTTTCTCTTTCTCTCTTTTTCTTTTTCTTTTTGGTTGCTCTTCTTGTTGTTGTGAATACTTCGAGTAAACGCCATATTATTCTCCTTTCCTTTTTTGTTTTGGTTTGTGTGTTTGTTTTGGTGCTTCTTGTGTTTGAAAGGGGCTTAAAATACTCCTCAACGCTACTATTTCTGCTACCATGACTGTTATGACTACACTGTTCGCACTTGAGGTCATCATTTTGTATGACATGCCCTCCTCGTCCTCCTCCCGTTTTTTTTTCTTTTTTTTACGTTTTCTCCTTGTCTGTTTTGCACAGCTTTAGAGTTTGCTAGGATGGGCAAAAAAAAGAGTGAGAAGATTCCACCCCCGGGGACGAGCAAAGACCCGACCACCAACTTCTTCACTCGCCGCAAGTGGCGCACCTTACTTCTCTCCCCATTATTAGAACTTCAAGGACGCAACATCGTCCCACGCGGGGCGCTTATTATTGGCACCGCCCTCACAAAGACTCGACACGTTGTGCGACTCGAGTTATCCCAAAACAATCTCGGCGATCAAGGCGCCATCGTGATGGCCGATGTGTTACGCAAGAATGACATTCTCCAACACCTCAACCTCGCGCAGAATGGGATTACCGATGTTGGCGGTATTGCGTTAGCCACGGCGTTTATACCCAATGTACACCCCAACGGACAACCGGGGCAGTGGAATCGCACCCTCTTTACGCTTATCCTCTCCGGAAATGAAATGGGTGATGCCTCACTGCTCGCGATGAGTAAGGCCGCCGCGTGTCATCGTGATTTGACAAAGGTGGACCTCAGTTGGAACACGATTGGACCATTAGGCACAAAGTGTCTCATGCGCTCCATGCAACGTAACCCGCTCTGCACCTACAGTCTCATGGCCAATCGAATCGGGGATGAGGGAACCACATACCTCTGTGAGGCGCTCCAACGCTATGGAGGCAAAGGTACCCCTTCCCTCAATCTCTACCGCAATGATGTGCGTCATAAAGGGGTGAAGGCGTTGGGGTGTTTATTGGAGAACAACACGTTTCTTCTCGATGTGAGTTTACACAGCAACACGGTGGGGCTGAAAGGGATGCAAGAGCTTCGTCATCACTTCCTCGCTGCCCCTAATCGGGTACGTTACCTAAACCTCGCGAGTTGCATGATTGGGGATGATGGGGCGTTGGAGGTGGCCGCGATTGTGGCCGCCAATCCGCCCGCGTTGGAGCGGTTGAGTGTGGCGGATAATGGTATCACCGACGACGGCGGGGCGACCCTTGCGCGGGCGTTGATAAAGAATACCGCATTGGTATCTGTGAGTCTCGCAGGGAATACGTTTGGGACGAAAACCGCGGAAATCATGATGGACCTCATTCGTGACGCCAAGGTGTTGAAGGTGCTTGACCTGAGTGGAACAGTGGAGTCGGTGGAGATGCGGCGCAATTTGACGTTTGCCGCGAATGATGCGGATGGGATTCGGGTGGAGGTTGGTGAAGTACAACAGGATTCATTAGAGGATACACTGCAACGTATAGCGGATCATATGCAAATGATTCTCGACGCCGAGGCGGAACGCGCAAAGCTGCGTAAACTGCAAAAGAAGGCCAAGGTGTTGTAAAGGAAATGAGCAGGAAACAAACAAAAGGGAAATTTGTTTATATATATCTATATATATATATATATATATATATATATATATTGTATTTGAATGCATGATGTACACGTAAAAAAAAAAAATGTAAATTGTATGCTGACAAAAAAATAAGGATATATATATATATATATATATATATGTTTTTACTGGATCGATCCAAAAAAAAAAAAAAACAGAACTTGATGATATATTTTTTTTTTGTACCATGAGGCTAATACCAAACAGCCAAAGGGGTTAGAAAAGATGGAAATTAAAGTAAACAAACTATGATGTACTTTTTGTATGTATAGTATCGTTTTCTTGTGATTGTAACATATAAAAAAAAATATATATATATATATTTTTCCTTTTCTCTGTTGTTATCTACAGCTAGGAAAGTAATACACGAGAAAAACAAAAAAGGCGTTTATACAGTTACACCAATCAACAACAACAACAACACACACACACAAAAAAAAAGGGTTTCACCATTCCTCTCCCCACAAAGCATCCCAAACATGTCCACTGTTGTCATCAAACCACCAAACATGCAAAAACTTCTGTCGGAGCAGGCGACGCTCCTCTCCAGCCTTCCCACCCCTTTGCAACAGCGAACGGTGTATATGACATCCCCTCCCGCCACAATGACGAGTGTCTATCACTCCCGCGGTTGTGTCCAAACCACCCCATCCATTGAGGATCGCGCGTGTGTGGAGGGGGAACTCCTCGCCGGTGTCCTCAACGCCCCGTCAAGACTTAATTTGGATGTGGAGAAAACCCTCGCCTTGGCGTGTCAGGTGTTGGTACGCGCACGTCAGCAGTCCACGGAACTCTCCGAGGAGGCGAAGGGGCATTTGAGTGTAATGATGGAATTAACCGAATCGTACGCCGCACTGCCCCCACCACCGGAGTAAAATGCAAAGAAAAAAGAAAACAGAAAAGAGAAACTCATTTGTCATTCATATATATACGTATATGTATATATATATATATGAATGGGTATGGGTGTCTGTGTAATGTAAAAAAAAAAAAAAAAAGTGGTTTACTCCCACCTCAAACCAATGAAGAAAGAAAAAAGGAAAACGAAAAGACAACCAAAAAGAAAAAGAAAAGTATTGCCTTTTGGTTTCACTCTTTTGACCAATAGTGAAATATTTTCGTTTTTTATTTTTATTTTTTTCTTTTTCCAAAAAATGAGAGCCTTTTTCCTTTTTTTTTTTCTGCTTTCATTTTATAATGCCTACTGGAAGTTGAAATTTTTGCAGCACATGTGTATTATCGAGAAGAAAGAATGAAACGCTTTTTAAAAAAAAAAAACAAATGTAGGAATCTTCTGGTACGTTCAGTCGTCGAATAAATGACTGACCTTTTTTTTTTTGCGTTTTCTTTCATCCAAAAGAAAGAAAAAGAAGTTTTTTTTTTTTTTCGTTTGTTATGATTATTATTTCGTTGAGGCAGTTTTTGTTCCTTTTTTTTCTCTTTTTTTCTTGCTATTTAATTTCACCCCAGTAAGAATCACGTAATTCTTTTTTTTTTCATTTTTCGTTTCTTTGTCTTTTGTTTTGCTTTTATTTTTCATACCCTCGATACACAAACGAATAAATATATAAATATATATATATATATATATATATATATATTGTGCTTATTTGTGTAGCGATAACGAATCTCAAGTAAACACAAGCAATGGATCCCCCAAATGTACCCTCTTCGCCTCAAGCACCGCCCGATCTCACTCCTCCCGGGACGTCCCCGTCATTTCGTTCCGAACACACCATCACCCTCGAGCGCGCACAGGCGGTGACGATCAATCGGGAAAAGCTCTCCGAATGGCATCATAAAATCCGTTCCCGCCTTTTCCCCCTCGTCGCCGGTTTCTTTGTGCGTTGCCGCGTCGAGGACTCGACGGATGGCCGCGCTCTGTACAAAGTCGGTCGCATCAAATCCCTCAAAACGGATTGGTCCGTCGAGTTGGATCTCTTAACGACGGATGAGATTCTAGTTGGGCGCAACAACACCAACTATGACTGCATCAGCAACGCCAAGCTGACCCCGTTGGAGTTTAACAGTTTCTTCTCCAAGGTGGCCCCTTCCCTGCTGCCGGGGATATGTGACACCGTCTTTAAGATGGAGGAACGCCTTCACATGTTGGAGAGTGTCATCCTCGCCGAACCCGCCTTTCACGGCAAGCGACGTGAGGACAAACGAGGGCATGACGCCACCCCAAACACACCCAACCCAAACGTTCCTGACAAGTACGTCTTCTCCCAGAATGTCCTCCTGTGTGAGGAGCAGTACCTCAACCTGCCGCAAACCGTCACTATTGTTGATCTTTTGCAGAACGCGGTTGGGCAAAAAGGGGTGGCGGAGCCTGATACCCCGCGTGCGGGAATGGCGCCCGGCTCTGGACCGAAACCCCGCGCCTTTGATGAGGCCGTGGCGAGCCACAGCACCATGCTGCAGCTGCAGGAGATGCGGAATTACATGAATTCCCCAACCCAACCCCCGGTGGATCCGGCGCGGTTGATTGAGATGATTCGACGCGCCGCGAACCCGACACGGACGCAGTTCACATACGATAACCTCCCCGAGTTCTGTAAACTCGTCATCTCGGTATGTAATCAGTGTCGGGAGGTGGTGGCGAAGGAGCCGCTCTTTGTGCACCTCAAGTCACCCATTATTGTCTTTGGGGACATCCACGGTAACTTTGCGGATATGGCCTACTTTCTGGATAAGGTGGTCGCCTTTGATGATGTCATGCTGAAGTACACCACCGCCCATCTCCTCTTTTTGGGGGACTATGTCGATCGTGGAGCCTTTTCGCTGGAGTGCGTGATGTACCTCTTAGCGTTAAAGGTGATTAACCCCTCCAAGGTGACACTGCTGCGCGGCAACCATGAATCCCCTGAGGTGAATGGGGATATGGACGTCTATGGCTACAGTTCCTTTAAGTATCAATGCCTCGACAAGTTTGGCCGCGATCGTGGTCTGGATGTGTGGGTGGCGGTGAATGAGGTGTTTCAATTCCTCCCCGTTATTGCCGATATTGATAAGAAGATCTTTTGTGTCCACGGTGGTCTTCCGCAGTACTCGGGGGGAGATGATAAGCGGTTGGAGGTCCTCTCCGATCCCTCTTTTCCACGCATTCCCGTAGTGCAGTGTACCGATCCGACCAATGTAGCACAGCGCATGATGGTGAATGATCTCCTCTGGTCCGATCCCGCGCCGATTAACCATCAACTCGATAAGTACGGGTTCGGACCAAACCCACGGGGACCGGATATTAAAACCTTCGGCTCCCGCGCTGTGGATATGTTCTGTGAACGGTACAGCTATCAATACATCTTCCGCGCCCATCAGGAAAAGGCGGATGGGCTTCGCCTCTCCGATAATGCGCGGGTGGTGACCATCTTCTCCACCTCCGACTACGCGGGTCACCAAAACGGGGCGGGTTGTATTCTAGTCGCGGGTGGAAAGATACGCATGGCGATTAAGAAACCCCAACGACAGGAACCGCGGGAGTTGAAGGGACCCGTTTCCCCGCGTTCATTGGGAAAGAGTGTGCCAGGATTTGTGCCGCGCCTCAAACGCATTTAAATGCGGGAGAAAGGTAAAAAAAAAAAAAGAAGAAGAAGAAGAAGAAGAAGAGAGGAAATAGGAAATAGGAATTTGGATGAGTAGAAGAAAAGAAAAGAAAAGAAGAAAGGAATAATAATGAAAAAAAGAAAGAGAAGAAGAAGAAGAAGAAGAAGAAGAAAAAGAAGAAGAAGAGAAGAAAAAAAAAACAGGAAAAGAAAAAAAAAATGGGAGGAAGAGAAAGAAAAAAAAAAAGAGGAGGAGGGAAAGGGAGTGTAGAGAGAAGAGAAACAGAAACGAAAGAAGGAAAAAATCCACGGAGGTCAGATGAGAAGAGAGAAAAACAATTTTAAAAAAAATGCGAGGAGGGTCCATTCTTTTTCGTTCCTGTTGTTTTTACTGCTTTTGAAGAAGAGCTGTGTAGCACGCAAATGTTAATACTATGATTGTTGTTCATATCTTGTGATGGTTCAGCTAAATGATTTTCAATACGCATATGTATGTATGTATATATATATATATATATATATATATATATGTATTTGTATGTTTATGCGCATTCCTTTGTTATCCTTTAACCTTTGCAGAATAGTGGCAAGGTGGAATTTTGTTCACTATTCGTTTTGGACCCTTTTGTTTTTGTTTTTGGTGTTATTGTTTGATGATTTGTTTGCTGTTACGACTGCTACTCCTCTTCTCTTCCTATAGGTATCACTTTCCCTCTAACACTTTCAACTGTTTCTTTTTTTTTTAAAAAAAATTTTTATTATTACCACCTTTTTCTGTTGTCTTCTTTTGTTTCTTTGTTTTTCTTTTCTTTTTCGTCTGTGTTCATATCAGTGCGCTGTTATTAGTTATTTATTATAATATATATACGTACACTATTTGCGATATACCATTCTCAACACGAATCAACTCCCATCCTGAAATTGTTTGTTTGTTTGTTTCAATTTTTCTCGTTTCTTCATAGAAAATCGAAAAACGAAGGCAAATACAAAAAGATAACCAATGAAAAGGGGGGAAAAGAGGTAAAGTTGTTTTTGTTGCGTGTGTGTGTGTGTGTGTGTGTGTGTATGTATCTGTTTTTTTTTTCGTTTTTTTCGTTTTTGTTGTTTAGGAAAAGAGAGGGAAAAGGGAAAAGAAAAAAAAAGGAAAGCAAAAACAAAAACAAAAGAAGGAAAACCCCTTCGAAAAAAGCAGAAAAACAAAATGAGATGTGCTCTTTGATCGATAAATCTGGATGTAGCATATGTACCCTTTTTCTTTTTTTCCTTCTGGATTATTTGCATAGTAAGAAAAACAATGAAGAGTCAAACTAAAAAAGAACCAAAACAAAAAAAATAAGCAATTGATAAAAAAGAAAAAAAGAAGAAGAAGATGGCAAATGGGAGCGTGTAAGTATCCAACTATGTTTTGTTTTTCTAAAACGCACGCCTTTCCTTTCTTTTCTTTTCTTTTTTTGCGAATATTCATTGGTCTAATGTGCTGTTCGTCGAGGACCACTTTGTAGAGAGCGGAATGAGGAAAAAAGGGAAGAAGAGAAAATAAAATGAAAAGGCAGAACAAAAAAAAAAAGAGAGAGAGAGAGAGAGAGAGAGAGAGAGAGAAGGAGAGAAGAAAAGTGTCAAACGAAAAAAGGAAGTGATTAATGGATGAAACTCCAAATGAACGAAAGTTTTCCTTTTTTGTTGTTGTTGTGTATATATATATATATTTCTATATATTTTTTTCTTTTTTTTTTGTTTAAAGGTCTCTTTTTGTTGTTTTTGGTGTTCCATCGTTTCTTTTTTATTTTCGTTTTTTTGTTTTTTCTTTCTAATCCTTCCTTTGTTAGTTTGATTGCTTTAAAAATGTGTGTGTGTGTGACATGATAATATATATATATATATATTCTTTTGTGTGTGTATGTGATCATTTGAGTGCATCATTCTGTTCGTCTATAAAATACATTTTCGTTTGTTTTTCTTTCTTCTCGACTCCCTCTTTTTCTTTTCCTTTTTTATTATTATTTTCGTATGGATGAATACGTTTCATCACTCTATTTCCATTCCATTTTTTCTTTCTTTGCTTCTACATATATATATATATATATATATATAACGCATACAACAAAACAAAAAGAGGAGGGAAAAGCGAAAGGGCTGCGGCGAATTCCAAAAGTAATAATAAGTCATAATTAAATACATCATGTTTCATGTCTCCCAACCTTTACATCGTTGCCTTCTCGTCTTAACCCCATTTCGTCACCAACCCGTTTCCATTCCCTCCGCCCATTTCCCCAAAGACAACACACAAGACGAGAAAAAATGTCTCCACCAACTCGCCGCGCAGTGTGATTTGGCAAAGGAGCGATTTCTACACGCACAACGGGCGAGTGTGTATTATCGCACACGTTATGGTCGAGGTTTAGAAACGCAACGCGCGCAGTGTAAACGAATTTGTGAAATGTCCGACAAGGAGATACGGGAGTGGGCACGTGCGCGGTGTCTGGAGGTGCGAAACCCTCTTGCGCAAAGGCCACACACACCGAAAGTGCCTTCAACATAAAAAGGGACACACAAGGAGGCCAAAGAGAAGAAGAAGAAGTGAAAAGAGAGGAGTGGTGGTTGGGGTGAAGGAGGAAGGAATAAATGGGGGATATTTGTGTGTGTGTGTGTGTGTGTGTGTGTGTGTGTGTGTGTGTGTGTGTGTGCAGCGCGTTCTTTTGTTTCAAAGGAAGAAATGAAATGCGTCCATTGACTATTACTTCAACAAATCCATATCAATGAGTTGTGCTATCCTTTGTATGATATGTGTGTGGATATATATACATATATATATTATTTATTTAACCACCTTACCTATAAACTGTTCCTTACAAACACTTTTTCCTCTCTGTTATTTTTTCTTTTCATTTTCTCCCTTTGCTTCACCCCAAGCTCTACACCAGCCCCACATCCAACCACAAGCTACCAACATGGCCAAGGGAAAGCGCGCCGGAGAGTCCAAGGGCATGCAGAAGCGCCAGAAGAAGGTGCTGCGCGACAACATCCGCGGCATCACGCGCGGCTCGATCCGCCGTCTCGCACGCCGCGGCGGCGTGAAGCGCATCTCGAGCGTCATCTACGAGGAGGTGCGCAACGTCCTCAAGTCCTTCGTGGAGGGCGTCGTGCGTGATGCCACCGCGTACACGGAGTACTCCCGCAAGAAGACCGTCACCGCCGTCGACGTCGTCAATGCGCTGCGCAAGCGCGGAAAGATCCTCTACGGCTACGCGTAAAACAGAACGAGGGCCATCGTAGCCGTCGGGGAACCAATCGGTGCCGCACAACGTGCGCATCGTTCATAGATACACCAAATAAAGGGGGAAGAGGGGAAAAAATGTATGAAACAAGGAATGATGATTGAATGGAATATTGTTATTATTATTATTATTGTAAAATGATCTGTGTAGAGTATCGTTTTTTATACATTTATTTCTGTAATGAGTGTTAAAATTATGCCTCAAATGATAACCTTTTCTGTTGTTCTTCCTGTCTTGTTGTTGTTGTTGTTTACTGGTTCATTAGTTAGTATAGGATACCTTCATTTCTCTTTTGTTGGTTTGTCTTTTGTTGGGTGGGATTCTTTTTAATTATTATTATCTTTTGTTGTTGTTGTTTTTGTTGTTCGATTTCCACCTTTACACGAGAATTAGACCAAAACACACAAGTGCGTCAATATACCTACACAGTGACTATATCTTGACCTTTATCCCTCCTTTTCCTGCTGTGGCTGTTACCTTCGTTGGGTGAAGGAAAGGAAAACGCAAAAGGAGAGAATGCTTCGGTCACGCCTTTCTCCTTTATTGGCCCCATGTTTCACCTTTTCCATTCGTGACACATCCGCCGCCTCACAAGAGGCGGAACTTCGCGATGCCATTCGTCGCCACACCGATGCCGTTGCCGCAAGTAATAATAATAATAATAATAATAATAATAATAATAATAACTCAGACAAAGCCGATAAAGCATTGTCTCCTTCACAATCAACGATGGACGCACCCATTTACACCACCTATGATACAGATGTTGTGCACTTCCCGTCCTTCGCGCTCACTTCTCTCCCCCAAACCCGCGGCGCGTTTCGTGCCGCCTTTCGCGCCGCCCTTTGCACCTCATCGATGCGTACCGCCATACACACACACCTCATCGACCCTCTCACCAAACACGCTCCGCGATTGGGGATTGTCTTAGGCGCCCGTTGCCCGCATTACCTGAGGCGACAGTTGGAGCACGGCACACACAGTCTCCTCGTGTTGGATGATCAACTCGAGGCGCTCTTTGCGGTCGCGTTGGGCTTTGCGGGGAGATTTCCAACTCGAGTACAGTTTGTGCGGGGCGAGGCGCGCTTTGTGTTGCAACATCTGCTCTCGCCGGAGGTGGCGGATGTGTGTGTGGCGCCGATGCCCATCCCATTCGCCTCCGCAAAGGGAAGTCATCGTCGATTGGTGACGAGGGATTTACTGTGCGCCGCGCATCGCGTGTTGCGGCAACGCGATGATGCGAATGATGCGCGTGGGTTTGTGAGTTTCACCGACGCAACGGATTTAGCGGCGTTTATGATGGAACAGTTGGAGGAGAGTCGACTGGTTGTGCCATGGACACGAAAGAATCCGGCGGCCGTCTATAGCGCATGGCTTCCAACAGGGGAGAAGGAGTTTGCGCAACAACGGAGGGGAGAAGTGGTGTCGATGGCGGCATCTAAAAGTGGGGAAACATCCGCACAGGCAATCGCGTTTATGGAGGGATTGGATTTTAAGCGACGCTACTATCGTGCTTTGCGGTAGGGAGGGAAAAGGGGGGGGGTGCGAGAGGAAAGGCAGGTGAGACATCGTGTATGAGAATTCACATATCTTTTCTGTTTTTTTTTTCTTTTTTTGTTGTTGTTGTTATTATTATTGATTCTTGTTGCTGTTGTTTTTTGTTAAATGCAATATATCACTTTTTGTTTCATAGAGTATGACGTGACTATCGCTATTCTGCTTGTTATTGCTATTATTGTTATTATTGTCTTCTTCTTTTTCTCTTTTTTTTTTTTTTGACATGCTCAGACATCCGTTTTAACAAATTTATATATATATATATACGTATATTTTCAGTTTCCTCTTTAATCGCGCAGATTACCTCTCTTTTTTATTTCTCCTTTCTATCAACTTTTTTATTAATATTATTATTTGTGGCATTTGAATGAATTTTTCTTTTGTGTATTTTTGATTGATTCTTTCATTCGTTTCCTTTTCACCCCTTGTCCCCCCATTCCCCCATTCATTCCTCTCTTGTCGATTTTGACAGCAAAAGAAAACAACATCACACACGTATCAGAAGGAATAATAACTATTACATTCATTATTCACACACACCGTGAAAGTTTCTTCTGCATTTGGGGGTTTCCACTTTGGGTAGCGAATTCATCAAACACAAAACAACAACAACAACAACAAAATAGTAATAAAGCGTTCATATCTTTTTTGTCATGTACCGTCGCAACGTGTGTGCGATCCTTTTCAATGAGGAGGCGCGTTTCCTCGGCTGTCAGCGCATTCGTGAGGAGCTCTATCAGTTCGTCCAAGGCGGCGTCGAACACGGGGACACTGACATCATCACCGCCGCCCTCCGCGAAATGGAGGAGGAAATCGGACTAACCGCAAAGGATGTGCAGTTCGTTGGGGAGATCCTTCCCCCAAGCGGAGACCCGGGGGAGTTCCGCTACACCCTGAAGCCAAGTGCGAATCTGCGCAGGTTTGGGTATGTCGGGCAGGAGCAGCGCTTGTTGCTCTTCTTTGCCCACTCCAGCGCGGCGGAACGGGTGCGTTTTGTTCCACCTGTGGAGTCGGGGGCGAAACAGGAGTTTTCTCGTGTGGATTGGATGCGATTGGAGGACATCGCGGCCCGTTGTCCAGCGGAGAAGCGACACATATTTCTTGCCGTAGCGAAATTGGCACCACCCATGGCAAAGGCATTCCTTAAGACACAATCCGCACTTTAAACAAAAGAGGAAATAGTCATGATAATTATAATTATAATTATATATATATATATATAGTTAAATATTTGTTTACAAAGTGTGTTTATGTGATTAGAAATGATAGAAAAATAGGAAGGCCCTTCATGAGTTTCATATATATATATATATATATATATATATATATTGCTGTTGTCGTTTTCGTTTTTGCTCCCTCTCCCTTCACTTGTGGGAAGCAGAGAGCACTTACCAAAAAAAGTGGAAGAGAAGAACGCAAATAAAAACGTGTACAGCGAGGTGCTTTATAAAGAAAAAAAAATGCCTACATCTATTTATACACACACACATATATACATATATATATATATATATGTGTATATATATATGTATATATATATGTATCCTTTCTTTATTTCTTTTTTAATGTTGTACTCCTGTTTGATTGTGTTATCCTATTGTGCAGGTAGTATGGCATCATGAATTTACTACATGATGCGTGTATAGGCACTAAGATTGATTTATATCATTACGCATGCACCTCCGTTTTTGCCTCTGTTGAACAAGCAAATTAGAAGAAAAAAACAAAAATTCTTTGCTTTCCCTCTCTCCATCTCATATCTATATATATAGATATATAGATATATCCCGCCACCATGATTGCCTCCCTTTTTTTACATATATATATATCAAAAAAGAAAATATGGTGTGTTTTGGATGATATTGTTTGTTCAAACGGAGGTTTTTATCTGATAAAACGAAACACGAAAACAAAGGATCAAATTATGGGATATTCTTGCCGCCATTTGCAAGGAATAGGATTGATATTTCTTATTTTTTGGTTTCTTTGTATCTTTTTTTTTTTGTGATTATTTCGTTTGTTTTCTTCTTATTTATCTCTTTTGGTGCTCATATCGACCTCAGGAAGTGTAGTGAAATGACTGGAGTCATCATGGAGGTGTTCAGATTCTTTTTGTTGTTGTTGTTCACGATGTTTGTTTGTTTTTTAATTGCTTTCATTCACACTCACACAGACACAGCAAGAAAAAGGCAAGGAAAAAAATACATATATATATATATATATATATATATATATATATATACGTGTATTTGTGTTTTTTTGTTTCTTTCATGACTTGCTTCACAATCTAAATTTACAATTTGTTCTCTACTTTTTTAAACTATAATTTTGTTATTATGACTCTGACCATATCTCAATTATTATTATTTTTTCTTTCTTGTGTACCCATATTTTTTATTTATTATTTATTATTATTTTTTGTTTTGTTTTGTTTTTCCCCCACACTCAACTCCAACAATACCCATAATACCAACAACAACCGCAAAGGCGTCGTTAGCGATGGATTCCTCTCGTGAGGCGTTACTCGTCGAGACCAAACGTCTCCTCGCCGCCCTCAACGACGAGAACCGCACCCTCAAAGCGGACAACACGCGTCTCCTCTCCCAATCCCACTCCGCCGACGACGCCCTCTCCCGCCTACGCACCGAACGCGACGCGTTGGAGCGGGACCTCAAACAAATCAATTTCAACCTCATGCAACAACTCCGCGGTCGGGTAAGTGCCCTCAAGGCGGCGGAGCACCGCATCACCACACTGCAACACGACCTCCACACCGTCTCCAAGGAACTCCAAACCCAACGCGCGCAGAGTGCAACGATGCGATCCCAAGTAGAGTCCCACGCCGCGGCGGAGTGGTCCGCACGTCTGCAGCACACCCACGACGCCCTCCAAACCGCCCAAACCGCCCTTTCCACGGAGCAACACGAACACGCCGAGGCGATGCGTCAGTGCCGGGAAAAGGCGTTGGCCTCCGCCCGAGTTACGGAGGAGTTGCAATTGGCGCTACACCGCACCCGGGACGCCCTCCGCCACGCGGAAGGGGGCGGAAACGCGCGGCAAACGGCGTTAGAGGCGATGCGCGCAGAAGTGCACGCCGCACACACGGAATTACACCGCCTCGGGGAGAGTGCCCACACACAACTCACGCAATGGCAACGGCTACTCCAAGACGCCACCAACGAGACAGGGGAAATGCGGGAGGCGTGGAAACGGGTAAAGGAGAAGTTGGAAACACATGTTTGGCCCGCGATGGAACAGTTTGGGGCGAGCCAGGAGGCTGTTGTGGCGTATCTCTGTGCGTTGGTGATGCGACGGGAGCGGGAGTTAACGGCCGCCTTGGCGGAAAAGGAGACGTGGCAACAAGCGGCAAAGGAGGCGAAGGTGGAATTGGAGAGATGGCGAAGTGTGTGTGATAAGACGCGGCGGTCGCAGGAGGTGGAGTCCCACACACGGGAAGAAGAGGTGCGGGAGTTTGCGGCCGTTGTTGGACGCGCGTTGCGGCGGTTAAGTGCCTCCGTCACGCGCGATGGAACACCGGACTGGGAGAGTCACGCCACCACACCATAGAAATGGGAAGAAGAGGACGAGAGGTTTTAGAAAAGGAGATGATCAAGAAAAAAGAAAGGAAAAAAAAAACATAAGGGAAGGAAAGTGGTGTAGTTGAGAAGGAGCATGACACAGTTTTGCTTTTGTTTACATTCGACATAATACATAGAAGGGAATGATAATGTAAACCCTGCACTTTTGTTATGTTTATGCTTATCTATGATATATATATATATATATATATATATATATTACTTGGCGTGGCACATGGTGTCGATGATGATCACTTTTTCTTTATTTGGGTGTCCCCCTTCTCTGCACTATCGATTGTGCCATAAAAATGTAAACACATGCATACTTATTCATGTTAGGTACATAAAAGACAAAACAATAACAACGAAAAGAAAATACGTTAAAATTAGATTAAGGTGTGTGTGGGTGTACTAATTATTTATTGTTTTTTTCTTCATCACACAAAAACAGACCTCCCCACCCAAACAAAAAAGAACAGCCGACACCTCCACCCCCACGTCTTCACAACCGCACCATACTATCCCATGGTGACGTTACGCTATGTACAGGAGCAGGAGGACGCGGCGGCGCGCTTGCATCGCCTGCAGGCCGCACGTCGCATGGCCCATGATCGCGGTGTCGACAACGCCCGTCGCTATGCGGCCGCCAAACGCACGCAATCCACCCGCGTTCAGGATGACCTCCGCCGTCAATGGGAGCGGGACGTGTTACAGCGCGCCGCCCTGATCGATCGCGCCCTCTACGATGGCCAAGCTCGTCAAGGGGAGGGCATGCAGCGGGCGGTGGAGCGCTCCAACGCGTGTCGGGCCGAGGCGGTGGCGGAACTCCACGCGTGGGAATCGGAACGGGCGTTGGAGTCGGAACGCCACCGCCTCGCCGCCGCCAGACACGCGTTGGAGCGCGGCGTGCGCACATTCGAGGCGACACGCATTGCCCGACAGCGCCAACACGCCCGGGACGCGGAGAATCGGCGCCGTCGGGCAATGCTCGCCGCGCCGCCGCCCGCCCCGCCGCGTTGGGCCCCATCGGACACCGCCTCCCCACTCCAAACGGCCGTCTCCCTCGCCGTGTTAGACCCAAACAGACGCCACACACCTCATAACGCAAACGCCTCCCCTCAAGCACCTCATACCGCCGTGCTGCACGCGCCATATGCTCCCGCCTGCGTGGAGGGCGCGGAGGCGGAGGCGTTCGCCGCCGCACGTCGTGCCGAATGGGCGGAGCGGCAAAAGACGGCGGAAAAGGCCCAACGCGAGGCGGCGGCGCGCGCGGCGGAGTGGACAGCAAAGCAACACGAACAAAAGGAAGAGGCGGCCGCCGCCATCGCCAACCGACGTGCGGCGATGAAAGGTCACTACACCCCTCACCCGAATCCTCCCACAGCGAAGGGGGAAAGGGAGGAAAAAGAGGAAAAAGAGGAAAAGGGGGAAAAAGGGGAAAAAGAAGAAAAAGTGCCGTCGGCAGTAAAGCGAGAGGCCACACTTTTGGCGGCCAAAGCGGAGGAGGAATTCGCCGCCGTGTTTATTCGCGCCGCCACACTTCCCGCCTCGACACCGTCTGGGCCGTGCGCCGCCTCCGCCACCGGAGGAATGCATGGGGAGATCTTTCCCCTCGCCACGCTGGAGACGCTTTTGCCGGAAAAGGATGAACTCGTTGTGCGACTTCCCCAAATGTCGTTTCAAGTGCCACCTGTGGTGTGCGTCGACCTCGAGGAGACACCGGAACCTCCAAACGATGGGTGGGATAACGAAGGTGGTTGGGATGCGCATGGGAATAGGAAAGAGGATACCGTTTCCCATGATGCGCCTCAGGCGGATCATACGGATCCGAATAATAGTAACAATAACAACCATAACAACATGGATCATGGAGATGAAATGCGTTTATCACCTAATACGCGTGATGCGAATGCATCCGCGACGTGCATAGCTCCTCCCGTTTTACGCGCGACGGAGGAGTCCGCTCCAGTTCCTGTGCGTTGCCTCGACAGACACCATGAAAAGTTTCTCCGGGGACTTGTGGAGTTGCAGGAACGCCTCACTCGGGCTGCCGAGGTGAATGCGGCCATGTGGAACTCCAATCTCAGCATCAGCACAATGAGTTCCGTGATAACGGGAGCCTCCCCAACACGTTTGCCCGACACCACACATACGATGGCGGATGGGACTCCAACACGACACCAAACCGCTACGCAGGAGAGCAGTAGCTTTGGTGGGAGTTGTTTTAGTACGGGTAGCACAAGTCGTAGTCCGACTCCAACGAATACCCGTACCACAACGATGGCGACAACCAATGTGTTACATTCGAGTACAACACATCAAACGGATACAAGCAGTAATGTGACATCCTTGTCCTCACTTTGCTCCCGTAGTTATCCCACCATGACGGCGGATCAGTTAAAGGCGGCGTTGCTGCGGATGAAAATGCGCATGCAGACCTCCTAATTGTAGAGATTGGTGGGGAACACCTATACAGTGAACATAGAGAGGGCAAGCAACAACAGGAACAAGAAGAAATAGATAGATATTAAATAAGAAGGAGAAGAATACAAATATAGAAGGAATTCAAAGAATAAATCAACGGAGTGAGAGCGATTTTATTTTTGTGTGTGTCTGTTTTTTTTTTGTTTTTTTTTAGATAAATACATACGGAGGTAATACAATATATATGTATATATATATTACATTTGAATCTTTATTATAGATGCACTGTTGTTCGTAGATCAAAAAGAGTCTCGTTTCTTTTTTTTTGTTTATTTTTTGATACTACGGAATATCTAAATTATATATCCATACACATGAAAATACAAAGTTTATATGAAGAATCTTTTTTCTCATTCGCGTGTTTAAATTTGGATACGTGTATACATATTTCTATATTTGTATTCATGCTTATTTATGTATGTGCGTCTTTTCTTTTTTCTTTTTTTTTTCTTTTGCTTTTTGATTACCAAAAAATAAAAATAAAAATTCTTTTTTTTTTTTTGTTAAACATATTCGCTTTACGCGATTATAACACTCTATTAGTACTACAAAATTTTTATTTATATATAAATAAATTTATACATATACAGGGAAGACGTAACAAAGCATGCGACGTTTTTTAGCCCCTTTACCGCGCTGTGTTCATCTTAGTCGTGCGTTTCACACCACTTTCCCTCTTTTCGCCAAAGTCATCCCCTTCAAATTGGCCGACATTGGCGAAGGTATCCTCCAAGTGGAGGTGTTGAATGTGTGTGTTAAGCCCGGAGACACGATTGAGGAATTTGACCGCATCTGTGATGTGCAGAGCGATAAGGCGACGGTGGAGATCACCTCACGCTATGCGGGTGTGGTAAAGGCGGTTCACATTCTGCGCGGCGCCGTCGCACGCGTTGGGGCCGCTCTTATTGATATTGAAGTAGAGGAAGAGGATACCCCACACCCAAACGGCAGCCACGCCATTCATCACACCTCCAACGGGTCATGCACACCGGAGGTGGGGGGAAATGATGCCCCCCATACCCAAACAACTCCCCAAACCAATGCCACAGGTACAAATACCAATGTCCATGCCCATTCAAAACGGAAGAATGGGTTTTTGGCCACCCCCGCTACCCGACACATGGCGAAGGAGTTTCACATTGACCTCTCCCAAATCCAAGGCACGGGTCGGGATGGGCGTGTGATGAAGGAGGACGTGTTGGCCTTTTTGGAGTCCCAATCGGCGCAGACATCCGGTCAAGCAACGCTGACGCATCCCAATGCACGTAGTCACGCTACTCAAACAACTGAAGTGTCCCAAGTGGAGGATGTGGAAGTTCCCATTATTGGCATTCGTCGTGTTATGGCGACAACCATGACGGAGGCAAATGCCATTCCCGCCTTCAGCGCATGTGAGGAAATCGATGTGACATCTCTCCTCACCCTTCGCACACAACTTCGCGAAGCCATCCACACCCAACGCAAAGGGACCCCATCAAGTACAGCACAAGGGGAGGTGAAACTTTCCCTCATGCCATTTTTCCTCAAAGCCATCTCCCTCGCCTTGCGACGACATCCCACGCTCAACGCACATGTCCCATCGGGGTGTGATCGAATGATTCTCAAAGCCTCCCATCACATTGGCGTCGCGATGGACACCCCGGGAGGTCTTTTGGTGCCCGTTGTGCGGGATGTGCAGTTAAAGAGTCTTATGGACCTCGCCATCGAAATGAGTGAGTTGGTCGCGTTGGGTCGAGTGAACCGCATTGGACCGGAACGACTTCGTGGGGGAACGTTTACACTCAGTAATATTGGAACGATTGGGGCCACCTACGCGGTGCCGGTGCTTTTACCACCACAAGTGGTGATTGGGGCAACCGGACGTGTACAAAGTCTTCCGCGGTTTAATGCGGCGGGGGATGTGGTGCGGGCGGAGGTGATGTGTGTTTCATGGACAGCCGATCATCGCGTAATTGATGGCGCCACATTGGTGCGCTTTGGTAATGATTTTAAACGATACCTCGAAAACCCATCCACGATGATGGCCGAGATGAGATGAACATATTTGTAGAGAGAGATGGAGAGAGAGAAATAAAAAATAAAAAGTGAAAGATTGTTGCATTTGGTGTTTTAAAAAAAAGGAGGGGGAGAGGGTAAATTGGGGAATTAAAAAAAAAAAGAAATAAAAGGAAAAGAAAAGGTCTCATAAGTCAATGTGATTCATTGTTTGCTTTTTTTATTTTTGTGTTATTTGGTAGGAATGATTGATGGAAACGGAGGTAAAAAGGGTAAAGTGATTTTATTATTATTATTTTACTATTATTCCTTCTTTGTTTTATTGGAAAGAAATAAGAATATATATATATATATATATATATATATATGTCGATCGGTATTTATGATCGTAGCAAGCGTATTTGAAAGAGAAGGAGAAAAAAACGAAAACGATTTTTTTTTTTAGCTTATTTGTTCCTTTTTTTTTCTCATTTTGATAAGGTTTAGATTGTCCTTGTTTTACTTTATGTGGGTCATTTTTATTTTTATGATTATTGCTTCATTCCTCCTACAATTCCCCTTATTTCTCATCTTTTTGCAAACAAAAGAGAGGAGGAAAAAAAAAAACGGTATCCGTTGCGTGTTTTTTTTTTTTTTCGTTGTTGTTGTTGTTGTTTGAATGGTGTTTTTTTTTTTTATGTCATTGTTTGTGTCCGCACATTTCGTATGGATGTGATTGTATTATTTTCCAAGACATGTTTCCATTTGGTTTAGACAACTGTTTATTGTGAATAGCTGTCACAAGAAGAAGATCAAGATGAAAACGAAAGGAAAGAAGAAAAAAAAGTTTGATCACTAATTATTTATTACTAATATTGTTTTATTTATGTTTGTGTTTATGATTGCTTTTTTTCATTATTGCTTTTCTTTTTTTGTTATGTTGATTAAAAAGTATGTTTTGTTATGACTCCTCCTTCAAAATACACATCTTCACTTTCTCTTTTCCCAACTAATATTATTACTATTATTATTTTCATTGTTATTGTTATTACTGCATAGTGATAATAAAAGATAGACAAGCAGAAAGGCAGTAAGTCACAACCCGCACGTATACTGTGAAGAAGAACGAAAAAAGGGGGTCTAAAAAGAAAAAAAAGAAGTTTTAGAAAAATAAAAATAAAAAAGAAAAGACAACGAGAAGAATAGGAGGAGAAAAATCAAAATGGCAGAGAGCAACGATAATCCATTTGTCATCAGTCATACAGCGGATGGGGAGGAACACACAGCTGTGCTTCCCGCCGCCCCATCCACCGCCGCTTTACCCGAAAACGACGAAACCGAAAAAGGAGACGTCTCCGGACTTATTCCGTTATGTGCTCGTCACCCCACGGGTCCACAAACGAATGCGAGTGTCTTTGGGTATGATATCGCACAAATGCAAACCCGTCCATGGGCGGAGCCGGGCGTCAATGAACGGGACTACTTCAACTACGGCTTTAATGAAACGAGTTGGCGCCTTTACTGCGCCATGCAAACGGAAGGGGAGGCCTCTCTCTTAACACACGCCAATACCTTCTTATCCCAACTCGACGCCGCCGCCACCCGAGGCGGGGTGGCGGGAATGGAAGAGACGGGAGAGAACGGGTACTTTCCGCCCCCTTCGGGTCCCTCGCATGGGTACTACCCCCCGCACTCCCCCCGCGATGGGTACAACAAGACACGGACGTGTCAACGATTTCTGGAAGGGACATGTACGAAGGGGAATCAGTGCAACTACGCCCACACCTATGGCCACACCCACGCCCATCATTCGCATCATTCCCACCCCAATCATAGCCACCATCATCATCATCATCATCATCATCATCATCATCATCATAACAACAACATGATCAGCAGCAACAGTAATGCGAATACCAATAATCCGACGTATCAGCCGTCGTTTGTGCTTCCACCGTATCGGGGGGATCAGGGTTTGTTGCAACCAATGGGTCCTCCGTCAACGGCCGTGTTGGAGTCCATGCCAGGCGGAGGATACCGCCCAGCACCAAAACGACAGCGATCACCAGAAGGGAGAGAGGAATAATAATGGGTGGCTCTTTGTTGTTGTTGTTGTTGTTGTTGTTGTTTTTTGGCTGTTGTTGTTGTTGTCTTTAGACTTTTGGTTTGGTTTGCTGGCTCTTGTGAATGTTGGAATAGTGATGATGGAGTGATAATTTGGATTTTTGTTTTATTTGTTTTGCCCTTCTTGTGCAGAGGAGAGAAAAAGAAGACGAAAGCAAAAAAAAAAAAGGATAAGACTCAAGTAACTAACAGAGAAAAGAGAAGAAAAAAAAAAAAGGAACGGTCTTGCGAAAAGGAAAAACGACATGGCAAGGGAGAGCGTTTTTTTTTTTTTTTTTTTTTGGTTGAAGGATTGGAGAAGCGTACTTGTGTGCGCATTTTTTATTTCATTTTATTTTTACTTTCGTGAATAGGAAGCAAAAGGAAAACCTTTTTGTATCCATTTTCTCTTTTTGATTCTGTGGATTATTCATTTTAATCATGAAATTGCATTTCTTTTTTTTTTTTTGGTTGTTGTTGTTGCCTTTTTTGCATGTGCAATCATCGCACGCAACATAAAATTCATCTTTATATATATATATATATATTTCTCTCTTCCTGCTTTGAGGTAGTCATCCATGCATTCCCTTGGAAAAAGTTTTCAGCGCTCCAAACAGGCGGCGATTCGTGGCAGCCGCGCCAAGTATCGCAACCTTCTCGAGGCCGAACGTGATGCCGCCACGCTGCGTGAGGAGGAGCGACACAAAGCGGGCACCACCAACACCCTTCGCTCCATTTGGGAGACGAGCAATCTCGAGGAGTTCCTCCTCATCACAGATGCACAGGAAAAGGGATACGAGGCCGCCCGCGACCTCCGCGTTGTTGTGGATGGCACCCCACACATTGTCACCAATGATAAGATTGTTCCACAAACCGATGAACGTGTGGATTGGCTCAAGTTGAGTGAACTCCTCACCATTCCCCGTCGACCCACCTGGAGCTATGAGATGCGGGCGGAGGAGGTGCAGGCGTTGGAGACGAGTGCCTTCTTTGACTGGCGTCGACGTCTCGCGCGAATTGAGGAGGAGCACAAAGTCGTCATGACGCCATACGAAAAGAATTTGGAGGTTTGGCGTCAACTCTGGCGTGTGGTGGAGCGCGCAGATATTGTCCTTTTCATACTCGACGCACGCAACCCGCTCGTCTTCCGTTGCGCCGACTTTGAGTCCTATGTACGCAGCACACTGGACAGTATGGGGAAACCAAAGGAAATCATTTTACTCCTCAATAAGGCAGACCTCTTAACGGAGGCCCAACGCCAGGCATGGGCGGAATACTTTACGGCAAAAGGGGAGGCGTTTGTCTTCTTCTCCGCCCGCCCACCCGTCGCGTCCACCCCAGAAGAAGAGGACGAAGACGATGAAGATGAAACCGATGAAGACGACGACGACGACGACGAGCGCACCCCAAGCGGCCCCCATAACACCACCCACCGTCCCGGAAAGAGTGCGTTGGCCAATGACATGGACAGGACAAGTGGACCACACCCACCCAACAAGGCATCCCCCGAACCGCGCAAGGAGCGCCGACGACACCATCGCAAGGCACTCCGCGCCCCTGTGGAGGTGGCGAACCCGTACGAACTCGCCGCCCACCGTCAGGCAACGCGAAACCATCCCTCACCCAATCCCCCACCCAAAACCCCCGCCAAGGCCCCAACCCCAACCCTAACCCCACCCAAAGGCCATGAGGAGAAGCGACGGGATCCCGCCGCCGTTTTGGGGGCGGCGGAGCTTCTCGATCTGCTCGCCACACGTGCGAATGCAAATACCCCGCTCATGGCCGGATTGGTTGGTTACCCCAATGTGGGCAAATCCTCCACCATTAACGCCATCCTCGGCGCCAAGCGGGTGGTCGTGAGCGCCACACCGGGTAAGACGAAGCACTTTCAAACCCTTTCCATTCCCAATGAGCGGCGGGTGGCGTTGTGTGACTGTCCAGGGCTCGTGTTCCCGTCCTTTGCGTCGACGCGGGCGCAAATGGTGTGTGATGGAATTCTCCCCATCGACACCGCCACGGAGGCGGTGGCGGCGGCGGCGGTGCTGTGCCGTCGTGTGCCGCGCTGTGTGTTGGAGTGGCACTTTGGCGTCGCCCTCCGCGCCGGGGACGACGTGGATGACAGCCATTCGCTTGTGGAACGCTTTCTGCACGCCGTGGCGCGGCGACGGGGGTATATGGGAGCACATGATCGACCAAATAAGTCCCGCGCCGCGCGAGATGTGTTGAAGCTGTACGTGGATGGATCGCTGGTCTATGTGGAGCCCCCACCAAGCTACACCGCCCCCGAGCACGCCGCCCCCAACAACAAACGCAACAGTAACCACCCCAACAACCCTAACCATGCGGAGGATGTCGAGCCCTGCGCGGGACACTCCGAAAGCGATGGGGACGACTGGGAGGACATGGACGCCGCCTCCTGGGGGACGGAGGAGGCGGACGCGTGGGAGGATCTCGACAGCGCCGCCCACGCCCGCGCCCTCAGCGAGGATGGGTCAGAGGATAACGAAGCGGACACCGCGCCAAGTGGGAAAACGGGTGGAAATGGAGAGGATTTTGGTCCCATGTCCTTCTTTGCCCGCCCACGCCGTGCGCATGGGACACTCACCCGAACCGAGGCATTTAATGCGGAGGCAAATACGATGCGTTTGATGGCCAAAGCGGCCTCCCTCAACGTGGGGCGTCGAAAGCGGCGCACAAATCACCAACTCGAACCCGATGAGACGACCTTTGTTAACGCGGAAGGGGAGGTGGAGCTCGTGATTGATGATGATGATGGTATTGTGCAACTCGACCTCGCCTCTCCGGCACACGGTGGCGTGGGTCAGGGGGGTCTTGGTGAAATGGCTCCTCGCGGAGGCGCTCCAAGGCAGAAGAGTAAACGGCAAACACGTCGGGAACAGAAACGTGCGGGAAATGGTCCTATCAATCCTACCGCACGTCGAGTGGGGGTGCAAGGATACGACCATCTCTAATCCTATTCGAACGAATAATATACCAAAGTACAGTACCAGTCGAAGGCTATAATAATTTTAATGATATATATATATATTTATATATATATCATATGCTCATCTATATATATATAATTTTGTATAGATATGTATGCCTCACTGTATCTCTGCAAGTCGACTAAATTGTAAATAATACATAAGATGAAAGGCACTTTCACATATAGTTCTGTGCGTGTGTATGATTCGCTTCTTTTTTTTTCTTTTTTGTTATTGCTTTTTGTTTGTTTGTTTGTTTGTTTCGCTTTTTTTTTTAATTATTATTCCATGGTTCCATACTTGGATATCACTTTTTTTGTTTTTCTTCTCCTTCTAATTATTATTTTTTTCTTTTATCTAATGAAACACATATACATGAAACAAGAAACAACCAACAACCAACAACCAACCGTAATAATAATAATAATAATAACCGTATAAATATATATAAATAAATATATATATATATATATATATATATATATATACAGTAGATATATAAAGTAATACGCAAGATCAAGCAGTTAAGAGGGTGTTGTCATGTTTCGTCGTGTTCGAATCCCCCTTTCACGGCTCCCAACGATCCAAGATCAGTATGCCTCCATGGGCAGCAACATAAAAGGCGCCACGCGTGGTCGTTCCCGCACCGCTCTTCGTGTCTCCATTGAGGCCAGCCGTGCCGGAGCCCTCTGTGAGCTCCTCCTCCCATTCCGTGAAAATGGGATCAATGTGAATCAGGTCGCCAACCGCCCCATCTCCGCGGAGAGCAAAGCCACCTACTGCACCGTCTTCCTCGACGCCGACGCCCACGAGACGGATGCGTCGATGCAACGCACGTTATCCACCCTTCGTACAATTGCGCCGAGTGTGGCGATTGCCGGTTCCTGGCGCATTCCATGGTACCCAACAGAACCGCGGGATTTGGATCGCCTCGAGCAATCCACCCTCGCTGCCGGGGCGGAGCTGCAGGATGACCCAAACCATCCCCATCCGGGATTTCACGACGCCGCGTATCGTGCACGACGTCGGGAGGTCGTCGCGCGCGCCCACTCATACAAAACGGGTGATGCCCTTCCAGTAATTGACTACACCCCCGAAGAGCACGCGGTGTGGACGACGGTGTTTGATCGCCTCTCTGAGCTCTACCCGACACACGCGTGTGCGGAGTACAACCACGTCTTCCCACTCATGTTGGAGAACGGCGTGCTGAGCCGAACCAAGCTTCCGCAGTTGGGGGATGTGAGTGAGTTCCTGCAGGATGCGACAGGGTTTATGGTGCGTCCAGTGGCGGGTTTATTAACATCCCGAGACTTTCTGAATGCGCTCGCGTTTCGGGTGTTTTTTTCCACCCAATACATTCGCCATCACGCGCAGCCGTTATACACGCCGGAGCCGGATATGGTGCATGACATCCTCGGCCATCTCCCACTCCTCGCGGATCCGGAGTTTGCGAGCTTTACGCACACCATTGGACTCGCCTCCCTCGGGGCGAGTGAGGTGATGTTGGAGGCGTTGGCGCGGTTGTATTGGTTTTCCGTCGAGTTTGGACTTTGTTTGCAGTCCGGTGGGGTTCGGGTTTGTGGGGCGGGGATTCTCTCCAGCGCGGGGGAAATGGAGTACGCGTTGGGGGATCAACCGGAACGCATTCCATGGGATCCATTCATCGCCGCGCATAGGACATACCCGATTGAGAAGTATCAGCCAACGTACTTTGTCGCCAACAGCTTTAAGGATGCACAACGCAAGTTGGAGAAGTGGGTGATCGCGCAGGATAAGCCATTCTTTCTCTCCTACAACGCACACTCACGAAAGGTGCAATCGTACCCAAAGAACACGTGGTCCATGCTGCAACGACAAATTGGCGAAATGGATGTCGTGTTTTAACCTTTACAAGTGTTTGGACGGAAGATAAAGTTCCTCTCCTCTCCTCTATTCTCTCCATCATTATCTACCTAAACTATCTTTCTACATAAAGAGAGATACTTCATAAGCATGTTTTTTTTTCTTTTTTCTCTCTTTTCTGATATACCAGCTATTGACGTATTTTTTTTTCTTTTTTGTATGTGTGTGAAAGCTGTTTCTCAAAAGCATACAGCCACCTGAGGAAGTACATAAAGCAAGGAAAGGTAAAAAGGAAAAAAAAAAAAAAACTACCCCATCTTGAAGACTTGGAGAGAGAGAGAGAGAGTACAAATGAAAATTCATTTATATATATATATATATATATATATATATATATATATATATGTTTATTAATTTGTATGTTCATGCTTTGTTTGACATACTGGCCACGGATTGTACATCCTTAGCGTCTCTCTTTCTCGTCCTCTCCCTCACCGTAAATTTATGCTCATAACAGTCATTCGATTATTATTATTTATTTTTTTTTATGAACTCAAAAGTAAAAAAGGAAATTCGCCATCAACACTAAAGTACTCGAAATTTTTATTCCTCTAAATTATTTCTTTTTGTTATTGTTGTTGTTGTTTTTTAAAAAAAATGGTTGAAAATCACACTTTTATTTTCTCATTATGTACTTATCTGTATTGACATTTTTTGTTTTTGTTTTTCCGCTCGCTTGCTTGTTTGCTTAGAAACAGAAACCACCCAAGGGAGAAACGGAAGAAGGACCAAAAAAAAAAAAACGATCAATACATACATATAGAGAGAGAGAGAAAGAGGGAGAAAGAGATTGGCGGAGCATAAACACAAAAAAAGCACCAAACTTACACAAAAAAAATAAAAATAAAATAATAACAATAAAAACGTGTAGAGTTTCCATCCAACCCATTCACACATTCCTTCATGTCCCATTCAAAGAAAACTCGCAAACCCCTCAGATCCCCCTCCGCTGTGCTCTCCTCTCCCCCTGTTTGTCCCCGCGAGACGCACACCATGTCGCATCATGGCGATATGCGTTGCGATCCGTACTATTGGATGCGTGATCGACGCCGCGCGGAGGTTCGTCCACTCCTGCAATGGCACAATGCCCACACCAAATCCGTCATGGACGCCATGGGCGGATCCTCCTTGACGGATTCCGTATATCGCGACATGCGTGCGCGTTTGGTGGAGGATGACGCCTCCCTCCCTCTGTGCGATCGGGGATTTTGGTACTACACCCGACACATCCCAAACGCGGATTACCCCATTTTTTGCCGTCGACGTGCGCATGCGGCGACGGCGTCGTTTGAGACGGATGTGGCGACGCTTTGGGCTCTCGACCCGCACGCCAGTCTCCCACGATTTGCGGATGAGGAGGTTTTTCTCGATCCCAATCTCCTCCTCCGTGAGTTGCGGCTTCGGTGTATTGATGTGGGGGATATGGATTTCACCCCCGATGGGCAACGCATGGCGGTCGCGTTGGATTGCTCGAATGGACGGGAGGTGTACACCATTCTTGTGATGGACATAACAGATGTGAATTACGCGCGATGGTTGCAAAGTCAGTCGGGGCTTTGCCGAGCCTGGGCAGATGCCATGACACGCTCGCAGCAATCCATTTACTCCTCACCCGTGTCCAGCCTGCCGCGTAGTAGTCCGGCCTCGGTGAGCTCCATCACCACTAATGGCAATGGCAAACACGTCCATCATCATTTCCCTAAGCGTCGGAGGTGTCCGACGCACGTAAACGGGTTTCCTGGAGAGCATATGAATGGAGGGGAGCCTCATAGCGGGGTGGGTCATGAAGTGGATGAGGCAAATCGTGCGTGTGTCAATGACAAGGAACATTCCAGCCCTGGTGAGGATGTGCCGGATGTGAGCATTGTGCACTCACCTGTGGACCCCATAGCAACAACGACAACAGCAGCAGCAGCAACAGCGGCAGGGGCAGCCGTAACCCATCGCGTTGTGCGGCGCATTGACGTTTTTGACGCAGGTAGTGAAGTGTTGTGGATGAATGCAACCGGACTACTTTATCTTGGTATTGATGCAACCATGCGCACCTGCCGCGTTGTCTACCATGATTTAACCCAACCGCCCGAGTCGGAGGCGGCAGATACGGTTTGCTACGAGGAACCCGATGAGGCCCTCTGGGTGGGATCTCTGGAGTTTACAGTAGATGGCCGCTTTGCCACCTTTTGTGTCGGTTCCACTGACAGCACGGCAACGTATGTCTTGGCGGCAGATGCGGGGCGACGACGCTATGTGTCGCATGTCCCTATTGTTCCAGGAAAGGGCGGTGTGATGGCGGAGGAAAGTGACACGGAGCGTCCACTCGGTGATGTCTACCCCACCAAGGAGGATAGAAATACCACAAGTAAGGAGGATATAGATGGTAGGGATAATGATGGTCATGGTGAAATGGGTGGAGAAGGGCATGTGTTGGAAGCGGCTTCTGCGGAGTTGAACATAATGACCCCTTTAGCATGGAAATGCTTCGCCCCACGTGTGGAGGGTGTGGAGTACGACATTGAACACCACGAGTCCCTCCTCGGGGATGGTATAGGGGCGTGGATCATCATCATTAACGACAAGGGTCGTTTAAACTTTGGTGTAGACTTTGTCCCAGATGCGGAGTGGGGGTGTGAGGTCACACATCAGGAGCAGCAGCAGCAGCAGCGCCGTGCACTATTTGCATACGACCCGCACATCAAGTTGGAAGGCGTAGACTGTGCGCGGGGGCATCTCTTATTAAGTGTGCGTCGCGCAGCGGCGGCGACGGTGTTGCTTGTGGATATTACACTTCTCCACGCGCGTTGGGCGGCAACCCCGACATGGGTGCCCCTTTCTCTCCGTCATGACACCATAGACCTCTGCGCCGTGTTTTTGCGTGTGACTCAACGCGGAGGGACGATGTTGTCGATGTGCGCCGCCGATCCCGCCCCATGTGTGGCATTGGTGGAACTGATGACACGGAGTGCCGCCATATGGGAAGATGCGGAGCAAATGAAGAGTGGGGATTGGCAACTCTATGAAATCTCCTGCTCCACAGGGAATACGGCGTTTGAGGCGGAGGTTTGGCGCCTCATCGTGACGCACCCTATTATCCCCGCCGTCACCTTTGCCTGTCAGCTTTGCCCCAACCCACACCCCGCGGTTTCCCCATTCCAATCATTCTCTCAATGGTCCGACAAGGCATTGTCGGTGGTACCATTACGCAAGGAGGTGGTGGGGGGTGCGGCGTATAACCCATCCGATTACGGCGCCCACATGATTTGGGTGCCCTCCGACTTTGCCTTCACCAATAGCCCCCTCCTCACGCCCCTCCCAACGGCAACGCCGGCGGAAGGGGCAAAGGTGCCCGTTGTACTCATTTGGCGTGGCCGCACGTGTCCCGTCGAGGCCGCTGTCTACCTCACCGTGTATGGCGCCTATGGGGAGTGTAACGAGGCGGAGTTTGTGTCGGATCGATTAGCGTTGTTAGACCGTGGTGTGGTGTGGGCCGCGGCGTGTGTGCGGGGTGGGGGTGAACTCGGTGTGCCATGGCGGGATGCTGGCCGTCGATTGCAACGGGCGACGGCGGTGAATGACTTTATCAGCTGTGCGGCCTTTCTGCAGCGCAACGGGTGCTGTGCCGCGGGTCAACTCATCGCCGCCGGGGCGTCAGCGGGGGGATTGGTGGTGGCGGCCGCTATGAATGCGGCGCCGGAGCTCTTTCACGCCGTTGTCGCTGCTGTGCCATTTGTGGATTGCCTCACCACCCTCCTCGACCCGAGCCTCCCGCTTACGGTGAGTGATTGGGAAGAGTATGGGAATCCGCGTGAGGACCAAAAGGCGTATTGGGCCCTACGCGCCATCTCACCTATGGATAACATCCCCAATGAAAAAAATACGCAGCATCGACAAGCAAGGCAGCAGCCACCACTTCTGCTGCAGACCGCCTGGCATGATACACGGGTGGGGTATTGGGAATCCCTCGCCTTTGCGCATCGTTTGCGGGATGCGCATGGGGAGGGGCAATTGGTGTTGCATTACTGCAACTTTGGCGTCGGGCACGGGGGTTCAAGCGGGAGGTATGAACGATTGCGAGAAGTGGCGTTGGAATACGGCTTTGCTCTCGCTACGCTGCAAAGTACGTAATATATATATGTATATATATATATATATATATATATTTGTGTGGGTGAGTCATTTTTTCCTTTTAGTCGTCTTTGGGTACCTTTCCCTAACATTTCATGTGGTCATACGTTTGTGCATTCCATTATAAATATATTTATATATAGATATATTTATTTATTTGAAACCAACTCTTATTTTCATCGAATTCTGTTTCCTATTGTGCATTTTCGCCTTTCCTTTTTGTGTGTGTGAGTGGGTGTTTGTGTAAAGTTCAAAATGGTGAATTCTGCAACAACGAAAGAAAAAAAAAAAACGAAAGCATGGTGTGCTTGTTTCTATTTCTTCCCATCCTGTTTTTTTTTTTTACCTTTTTCTTTTTTTGTTCATTTTAGTTCTTGTTGTTGTTGTTGTTGTTGTTGTTGTTGTTGTTTTTATTGAAGTGGGAGTTTGACCCAACAAGGAAAAGCGAAGGCGACGGTTTATATACACTTTAAAAAAAAGAAAATAGTAAAAATCAAACAAGCCAATGACATCCAAACCTCCATTACACCGTCTAACGGATGTGCTGCGCAGCACGAGTTCCGAATCTCTTCGACGCAACGCGGCGGAACTCGCGATGGCCGCCGCCTCCCTCCCACCAACCGATACAGCCACTCGTTTCCAGCGCAATACGCGCCTCATACACCCCAAATCCCTTCGACTCCTTTGCGACGCTCCCACCCTCTCGCGCTGGTGTGTGTTTGCGGTGTATAAGCCCCCGTTTTGCCCGATGCGGCGGGTGGACGCGGCGTCGAATCATCATGGCGTTTCTGTGGAGTCGTTTATTGCCGCCGCGTTGCGTTCCCGCGAGGTGCAGCCCATCATGCAAGGTGCGCTCCACCCATCGGAGGTGCGAGTGCGGGTGGGGTATGATATCCCAACGAACGCCTCCGGACCCGTTGTGGTCACCCTCGCGGATCGTCACGCCTTCGCGACGAGTTTGACACCCGTGACGATGCGATGGGATGTGTTGGTGGCGGGTCACGCCCCGCCGACGGAGGCCGTGGCAATTCCCACCCACCAACTCTTTCAGAGAAGGCACAAACCCATCCACACAGCAAATGATGATGGTCACAAGAAGGAGGAGGCGGATGGGATGGAAAGGGCGGGGTGCAGCTGTAGTTATCGAGTGTGTCGCAACGCCTACTACGCCACCCACCCGGTGAGTTTGATGGAGTTTCAAGTCACCGCCCCATTTACACCGCAACCGCCCCAAGTGGAGTCCTTTGTGCGGGAGGAACTCGGCAGCTTTGTGATTGGAGACCCCGAAACGGCCGCGATGTATGGGAGAGGAGGGAGAGGAGGGGATCAAAGTGCACGAGCGGCTCAATCGCTCTTTCAGGTTACCTCTATGCGTGGGGATTGTGATTTTCCACGCGTGTTTACGCATTTGCGGGAAGTGGACATTTGTGCCGAGGTGCCCGATGCGTCGGGGGGTGTGGCGGGAACTAAAGTGATTACGTTTCACTGTCGCAACTGCTTTGAACCAGTGCTGCAGCGAGAACGGGTGTATAGTCTCAAGGCACGACGAATAGGAATTCTCGATGGCTCATGGACACCAGACGCAGAATTTCTATGAAAACAGCAAAAGCAGAAGAAGAAGAAGAAGAAGAAGTGTATACAAAGAAGTATATAAAAACCTTCTTAATTCTGTGTATGTGTATGTGTATGTGTATGTGTGTGTGTGTGTGTATTTGGTGTTGTGTAGCATGTGTGGGGGTGGATGTGCGTTTGCGTTTGGTTTTCACAGATAATACCGAAGAGGAGAGCGAAGAAGTGTATTTTTTATTGTCTACCTACACTCCATTCATCATCCTTTTGAAAAAAGGCAAAAAAAAAAAAACTTTTCAACATTTTAGACAGGTACACAAAAATAGGTATACATTTTGTAGTCTCCTTGTCCCACTCCTTTCTTTTTTTTGCTTTTTCAAACATTGCCATTCATAACAGAAAAGGCAGAAAGAAAACTTCTCTCTCTTGTTCTTTTTATTTTATTTTTTTTTTCGCTTTTCCATAATTATTGGTCATTACTAACACATACATACACGTATATATTTGTTTATGTAGTTTGGTTCGTTAGGTCAATAGAAGACCCATACACACTCAAACAAGAACCAAAAAGAAAAAGAAAAAAAGAGAGAGATGCCAGCAAAGGGTATTAAACGGACCAGTGGTGCCCGAACCCGCTCCAAGAGTCGCGCAACAATTATTACCCCCTCTCCCACTCCCTCCTCCGGGTTAAAGACTTCCAGACCGACATCCCGTAACACCTCCAGTCCGGCGCTTCAGCAGCAGGAGATCGTGGTTACCCCGCTTGATCAACTCCTCTCCAAGCGCCGACCCCACCAGTTGGCGGCGGATTTGGCCAACTCCCTCGTTCTCCTTCGGGCGCGTTTGGCTGAGCTCGAGTTGGAGCGCACCTCCTCCGATGGCCGAGCCCTTAACCCACTCATCACCCGACGCGCGCAGGATCGACGCATGAAGCTCGAACACGAAATAGTTAAAACGGAACGTATGCAACAGCGCCTTCTCACGATGACGCGCGTTGTGGATGGGGTGGTGGGGTTCCGTGAAACCGTCCTCGTGGAGACCCGCACCACCCTTGAAAAGGAGGCGGGGGAGTTAAAGATGCGCATCGAAACGAACGATGAGCTCATTCGGGAGGAGTTTGTGCGGCGGGTGAATCTCCTTCACCGGTATTGGCTCTGGCGCACGCTGCAGGAGCTCGGGGATGTGACGGTGGGGTCGACCTTTGAGGAGGAACTCGCCCGTGGCCCGCGGTATCGAACGGTTGGGTTGCAGAACTCCATCCTCTCCGACACCCTACATCAGCAACTCATCTGGCTGCAGCGATTTGCGGAGCGGGAGGAGTCGTTTCGCGAACAAGTGCGTCGCCTCGATCACCTCGTGGAGGAGTTGACGGATATCAATGAGGTCCTCGAGGAGGCTCTGAGGTGTCGCGTGTGTGGGTTGCTCTTTGAGGATCCCGTTATTTGCTGGCCATGTGGTCACACGTTTTGCCTCGTGTGTTTTGATTCCATTAGTATTGCGCCGAGTCTCTTTCGATGCCCCACGTGTGGGAGTATTGGGAGTGAGGGATACGTGCATAACCTCCTCACCGCCGAATCGGTGGCAAAGTGGATGTTTAAGGAGGCAGGTTATGGGGATATTCATGGAGCTCTGAGTCTCATTCGATTGCACTTGTCAAAGTTTAGGAAAGATGCCATCACGTCTCGAATTGGGGAGTTAAAGGCGCGACTAAAGGTGGTCTGTGAAAAAGAAGCACAGCCGGAGAATGATCGGACCATGAGCATCATCTTCCGCGCATATTGAGCGTAAATGGTGAGGGCAAAAAAGGAGAGGCAAATGCGTGGTTGATGGTGGAGGAAAAAAAAAAAAAAGAGGATGAGCATGTGATGCTTTTCGTTTGCTTTGGGGGTGTGTCATGTATAATCATAGTATTAACAAAAAAAAATATATCTTATTTATGTCTTGTTGCTCTTCAGTTTCTACCTTTTTTCTTTTTTTTTTGACCTTAGCCCCTGTTTTATTATTGCCAGATAAGGGGTTATGTAACAAGAAGGGAAAAAAGTGGAAAACGAAACGAAATGTCAAAGGTGGAGATCATTCTATCGCCAAAAAGGAAAAAAGCAGGATGAAAATAAAGAACGTGTAACTGATTGCTGCTCTTTGTGTTATTGTTGTTTTTGTGAAGTAAACAAAAAAATTAAAATAAAAATCATTTTTGTTGTTTTTTTTCTTTTTTTAGGTTTTTTTTTTTTCTTCTTTCTTTCCTTCTCCGAAGCCTAGGACTCACCACCACGAATTAAAGGGCAATAAAAAAAGAAAACAGCAAAAACCGCCCATCTATTTCCTCCCCCTATTCTTGTGTGTACGTGTGTGTTTGTATTCTTGTACGTTGTTGTTGATCATTCATTCACTTATGAACGAGGAACGTGTGGCGGTCAAGCAGCGGGAGCGCACACAGCGTTGGCAGGAGCGTCAAGACCGCTCCCGTGCCAGTCGCACCGAAATCGAATCCCTCTGCGCCCGTGTCGCGGAACTCCGTCAATCAATGGACGCCAAACAGGCGGAACCCGAGTCGGTCGAGACGAGCGCCATCCTGACGCGTTTCACGGAGCTTCCCATGTCCCAGCGAACGCAACTCGGTCTCGAGCGTGGACACTACACCCGCATGACACCCGTGCAATCGGACTCCTTACCATTGGCGCTTGCCGGACTCGACGTGCTCGGCGCCGCCCGAACAGGCTCAGGCAAAACGCTTTGCTTTGTTATTCCCCTTCTGGAGCGCCTTTACCGCGAACGTTGGGAGCCCGAAATGGGGGTCGGAGCCCTTGTGTTGAGCCCCACACGGGAATTGGCGTTGCAAATATTTAAGGTTTTGCAACTCATCGGGTACCGACACGTCTTTTCCGCGGCGCTCTTGACAGGAGGTAGGGATGTGGCGGAGGAGCGGCGTCGGTTGCATGCGATCAGTATTATTGTTGGCACCCCCGGACGTGTGTTGCACCACCTCGAGGATGACGCCTCCGTTTCACTGGATAATCTCCAACTCTTTGTGATGGACGAGGCGGATCGGTTACTGGATATGGGATTTCGGGAGGCTCTGCTCAGCATTCTGCGTTACCTGCCAAGTGCGCGGCAGACCCTCCTCTTCTCCGCGACGCAGACGACGGATGTGCAAATGCTCGCACAAATGTCGCTCCGGGAGGCACGCTATGTCTCCGCCCATGCCATCACAGCCGCCCCCACCCCAACCACATTGTGTCAGAACTTTATGGTCGTTGAATTACACCGCAAGTTGGACGCCTTACTCCTCTTTCTGCGTCGTCACCCGAATGATAAGATTGTGGTCTTTGTGAGTACATGTAATCAGGTGCGTTACATGTACCTGACGCTTTCTAAAATCCTCAAAAAGATGCGCATCCCATCCATGTGTCTGACGAGTAAAATGAAACAATTCCGTCGGGAGGAGGTCTTTCTCACGTTTTGCCGATGTAAGTCTGCGGTCCTCCTCTGCACCGATGTGGCGGCTCGGGGTTTGGATTTCCCTTTGGTGCATTGGGTGGTGCAGTACGACTGCCCGGACAGTGCGCAAACGTACATCCACCGCGCCGGTCGAACCGCTCGAGCTGGGGCTCGTGGGGTGAGTCTTCTCCTCCTCACCCCACGGGAAGTGCCCATGTTATCCTTCCTCGCCCACAAACGGGTGCCATTGCGGGAGATTCAGTTCCGTCATGGATTACTACAAGAGTCCAGGGAGATATTTGTGGCCCTCGTGGTGCAGGGGCTCAAGTATGAGGCGCAAAAGGCGTTCATCGCCTACCTCCGCTCCGTTTACTTTGCGTCGAATAAAGCGGTGTTTGATGTCGCGTCGATTGATGTGGAAAAGTTTGCCCTCTCCTTGGGACTCTTAAAGGTGCCAGATATGTCGGAATTGCAGAATATGCAACGCGGGGCAAAGAATTTGTCCTGGGATATCGTCAACTACATGTCCCAGCAAGAAAAGCAAAAGAAAAAGCAACAACAAGAACAACAAACGCGACGTGAAAAGCATCTCGCCGCCTCGGACATGTTCCGTACATTGCAACAACGACAACGCTACGCGACAAATGATGATTCCCAGTTAGATAAGGACACGAATGGGAGCCAAACCAAACGACAGGAAGGAAAGGAAGAGGAAGATGGCGAGGAGGATGACTTTCTCGTTAAGAAAACAAGCACCAACCCAAATAATGGGGGGGGTAATGATAATCATAACAATAAAGATAAGGAAGCGGCGCAGCGTGCAGCTATGCAACTCACCGTGGAGGAACGTATGGCGGGCCTCTCCAAGCGAAAGATACGTAAATACATCGAAACAGCTGACCTGCGTGTGCGTGACTTGGGTCTAAGCAAGCGCGTCGTTTTCCACGACGAGGACGAGGAGGAGGAGGAGGAGGAGGAGGAGAAGAAGAGCGGGGAGCAAGCGAGTAACAAGACACGGAATACCAATCGCCCCACCAACAAGAAGAAGTCAAAATCCAACACTGACGACAACGAAGAGGAAGAAGAGGAGGAGGCGAAGTTCATGGCGCGCCGCATTACACCGGCAAACGCCGCAAGTGACTCCGACTCGGATCCAAACGTGGATTACACGGAACGACTTCGACGACGTGTGATGGCGCAGCGTGACGAGGACACGGAACGCGCCAAGCGACTCCGACGACTGCGAAGGCTGCAAAAAGAAGGTAAAATCGCCAAAAGTACGGCACTCGAGGAAAGTGGTGTCACTTCCGTTGTTGGTGGGGAACGAAGCCGTGGGCATGGCGAGGAATACGACGACGATGAAAGCGATGATGAGAGTTTGATTAGTAGTGGCGGTTCGCTGAGTCGTCTCATCCGCGCCGCAAAAGGGGAGCTCTACGCAGACGAGGAGGAGGACGAGGATCATGAGGCGAACGCGGATGCGAAATCCACAGACCGCGAGGAAGAAGAGGAAGTGGTCAAAAAAGAAAGAAAGCAGCCACCACGAAAGCGACAACGTCGAGCGTAAATTGCACTTGCAACATAACAAGGCGAACAAGAAAAAAAAAAAAAAACCGAGTAAAAAAAGAAAAAAAATGAAATCCAAAACAACGCGTAAACAAATGACAAAGAAAAGAAAAATAGTGTTAATTCAAGTTGTTTTTTGTTCCTTTTTGGGAGTTTATTTTTGGTTGTTGTTTTTCTGTTCTTCATAAAGGTTGGTGTGAATTCCATGGTTCTCCACTTCTCCTTCTAAATTGTGATCCTTTTATCCCTCCTTTCTTTTCTTGTTCTTGTTCTTTTTTTCTTTCTTAGTTCATTACGTTTCAATTATATCAAAGTGTAGATAAAAAGTTAGGGTTTTTGCATATGTGGCCGTTACCACCGACATAGTACCCGCAGCTGCCACTCCTGTGCCGTTGTCGGGCCTCCCATCGGTTGGAAGAAACGAAAGTAACGTTACTGTAAAAATATTTAAATACATATATATATATATATATATATATATGAAACATAAATTCTCTAATGTTATCGTATGCATCATGTTCCTATAAAAAATAATCACCTTACCTATAAACTGTTCCTTACACACACTTTTTCCTCTCTGTTATTTTTCCTTTTGATTTCTCCCTTTGCTCCACCACACCCCAAGCTCTACACCAGCCCCACATCCAACCACACACTACACAAGCCATGGCCAAGGGAAAGCGCGCCGGAGAGTCCAAGGGCATGCAGAAGCGCCAGAAGAAGGTGCTGCGCGACAACATCCGCGGCATCACGCGCGGCTCGATCCGCCGTCTCGCACGCCGCGGCGGCGTGAAGCGCATCTCGAGCGTCATCTACGAGGAGGTGCGCAACGTCCTCAAGTCCTTCGTGGAGGGCGTCGTGCGTGATGCCACCGCGTACACGGAGTACTCCCGCAAGAAGACCGTCACCGCCGTCGACGTCGTCAATGCGCTGCGCAAGCGCGGAAAGATCCTCTACGGCTACGCGTAAAACAGAACGAGGGCCATCGTAGCCGTCGGGGAACCAATCGGTGCCGCACAACGTGCGCATCGTTCATAGATACACCAAATAAAGGGGGAAGAGGGGAAAAAATGTATGAAACAAGGAATGATGATTGAATGGAATATTGTTGTTATTATTATTATTTTTGTGCTACTATTTTATTTTTCTGTAACAAATGTTGCGTCGTCGAATCGTAATGATTTATTTTCCTCTTTTTTTGACTTTTCTTTTTTTTTTTTTTTGTTGGTTTAGCTTTCTGCTTTTACGCTCTAATTCTCTTTTGAAGCGCCGTATATCAAGCAATGCAACTTTCGCAGTTTTTTTTCATGGCAGCGGCAATCCTATTATACACGACTTCTGCTAATGTGTCGGCCGAATATGTTTGCCAACACGGCGATATGAACGAAGGCAGGGAACCGCTCCCCATCGCAACTGTCCGCAAGTTTGATAAAGACCCAAAGCCCGAAAAGTGAACTTGGACTGAAAAATGTTCATTTACCTATATATACGTTTGATTAAATATAGGTAAGCTTTCAAGCTGAAGTCTACAACACTTGGCCTTCTCAGAAAAAAAAAAAAAAATCCTTCAAAAGGGGGATTTAAAAAAAAAAGTAAATGAAGATGAACGTCTTTAAATATCAAAAATGAAAGTTGTCGTATGGATGTGTGTGTTGTGAAGACAGGGCAAAGTAGATGATGAAACAACCAAATGAAAAGAGGATGGTGTGATCGGAATGAAGGGAGCGAGTATTTCATTAAACAAAGAAGGTAAAAAGGAAACGCAAAAGACCAACACGAAAAATGAAGAAAACGAAAAATACGTTTGGTAATAGAAACGCAGCTCTGATTCACTTCTTGTTTATTGCCTTTGACACACCCAAAGGGTTTTTCATTGGGTGAAGTGGATTCATTTATGTAAAACTATATATGTTTGCAAACGGATATAGGTCTGAACGAAAGGCACCACAACGAGAAGAGTCAAAAGGAAAAGAAAAAGATGAACGATAAAATAGTTTTTTTTTTATTGGCATACCTTTTTTTTTTCCATCCCACTGACTTTTTGCCTTTGGGGGCTTTATTTCACTTTTTAAAAAGCCCAAACAGAATTTCTGAATAATTTTGCTTGTCAGTGGAAAATTTCGTTTTATATTTACATTTATATGCAAGCCAGTTTTTTTTTTTTTTGCCATGGTTTATATATATATATATATATATCATTTTTATCTTATTGAAATTCTTTGAACTCTACTTTTTTACTCGTGTTCCGATAGTTGCATTCATTATTGTCGTTGTTCACGTGGTGCATAAAGACAATAATGAAGTGAATGTGTTTGTGCATTTGTACTTCTTTTTTTGTTTTGTTTTCTCCTTCCACATTTTCAGTCTTTATCCCTCTTCCATCGCCATTTTGTTTCTTTTCAATTTTTTTTTTTTCAAGTGTATCGAGTACGTCGGGGAGAGGGAGGTTCGTGATGGGACAACCACATGTAAAGCGTCCGAGTAAATTATCAAATAGCCGCCGATGGTTTTGGCGTTTCTTTTCTCTTCTTGTTCTCGCCACAGTAGCCGTGTTGCTTCTTATTTGGCCCATGGAACTCCAAAAAAGCAACCATGACACTCTTGCTACGTCACGGACTAACTCTCGCACTCCTCCAAGCGCGGCGTCAAAAAAGGATGAGACTGTCAGTTCGTTTTCTCCATCCCCCAACACTTGTGTATCCGCACCGCGCAGCTTCGAACCACTTGGAACGTTTACCTTTTGGGGAAAACAAATGAACACGTCATGGTCGTGCCCAACGTCGGGGATGAATAATCAGTTAATGATGATTATGGGCAAGTTGCATTGCTTTGCGGTGAATGAGTCTAAGCGGGTGGGTCCCTCCGCCCCTTCGGTGGTTCAATTCCGCTGGAAGGACATCACATGTAGTCCAACAGGCGGTAAAGAGGGCCGTCGACGCTATGCCGTGGGGAGTGAGGACTACACGTACGCCTGGTTTCGTTGGAGTGAGATAATGGAGCTGTCAGACTTCCCCATTCAACGCGGTGGTGAGGCTGTTGGGGCCATTCATGTGGTTTTAGGTCCCCACACACTTCCAGATGAAAAGCCGAAACCGGATACCCCCATTATTCACACCACCCATGACAGCCATGACAGGCGTCTTGTTGGTAAACGTACCGATGAAACGGGTACGGCAGCGACGCATGATGGGCAACTTGTAGATGGGAATACACTTCGCACCAGATTGTGCTTTTTGGACACCTACAAATGGAGTGAGCTGCCGTGGCTCCATCTCTGTCCCGCCAATGTGGATCACATTTGGGGCACACCAGTGTATTGGGACCTCCGCTACAGTCTTCGACTTCGCCCATTCTTTCCCCGCGCCGCCGCCGCCTTTCTCGAGCGTCATGGCATGAAACGCATTGCCGGAACGGAAGGCATACATGCGGCGATGGCGCTTCATGTGCGTCGCGGGGATTACGCAAACTTCTGCCGTGAAAACGCACATGGACGAGGACGGCGTAAGTATCGGGTGCCGCCATTTGTGCTGCTTGGACGTTGGCATCACCCAAACTCGACGGTTTTGGGATCCTCTTTTTGGAGTGCGTGTTACCCCTCCCTCGCGGAGATCGCGGCGGCGGTGGAGGCGGCGGCTGGGAATCACCCGCATATTCAAACGGTGCTTCTCATGACAAATGCCCCATCCTTTCGGGTGGAGTTGGCCAACGCCATGCAACAGCGTCAGGGTACGCAACACCTTGGACTTGTCGCGTTTGATAGCAAAAAAGAGGTACCACCGGCATTTTGGCCTCGAGGGGCAAATCGCTACACCTCCACGGAGGCGGCATGGATGGACGCCACGCTCATTTCAATGGCCCAAGTCATGGTGTTGAACCGTTACAGTACATTTAGTCAGTCCGCATTGGATCTTCATATTCTACGCGAGAAGCGACTTGCGGCAAAACTTATGTGGTGGTAACGAAAAAAAGAAAAAGAAGAAGGTATTTGCGTGTGATAATTTTTGACGTTCCTTTTCTTGCAATTGTCTTTTTTTGTTTGTTTGTTTCTTTGTTTGGTTTTTTTTTGCCTTTACATGTACGGATGTGCGTTTGTTTTGTTGTTGATTTTGTCGTATCTCTATACAAGAACAGTGAAAACAATATATATATATATATATATGTCGTTGCTTTTTTGTTTGTTTGCTTTTGCTGTTCATGTTCTGTTTAAGAGGATGTACCGTTTGATCCAGACGCATCACTCTTTGTTGTTGTTTGTTCGTTCGTTTGATTCTATTTTTTGTTTATTTGCTTTACGTGTTCATATATGCATAAAGGTGCAGTAATCGAGTACAGGGGCAACCAGCAATACTACTATGCCTAGCAACAACATGAAGGGCAGTGCGGTGCATGGGTCGCTTTTGTGGCACAGTAACGCTCCGCCGCCGCCTTCTGGGGTTGGAGATGTGGTCGATGCCATCATTGCCCGCGCCGGTCCCAAACGACGACGCAACACGCGTGCACCGGAGCAATTCAGACGCGCGGTGGAATCGGGATCCAATCCGCTATTTGTGTCCATGCAACCCAATGATCGCCTCACCTCACGTAAAGGGAGGAGCAGGAGTCCACGACGGAAGCGCCCACGCCCCGATACGACACAAAACCCAGCACATAAAACCTCCCACGCAACGAAACCACTGCGTGAAAACGATGTACAACACACACGACGGGTCACGGCAGCACGCATTCGAGCGCAGTGCGGCGGAACCACACGTCCTGTTGCCCTCTTACAATGGCGCCATCGTCACCTCCGCCATCGCACACAAGCGGAAACATCCAACCCACGTCCTGCCCATTCATCATCTCATTCGGAAGCCATGACCATTTGGAACGCCGCGGGAACGATTCTTCAGGCGCGCATTGGATTGCGATATCAGTTGGCGGCGTTGTCCCCATTACGCCGACCCGTGCTTCGCGCCGTCCCACTCTTCGGTATGGCCGTCACAGTGGAAAAGTGGGGAAGCGGCAAACGTCTTGTTTCGCGTTTGGGTGTCGTCCTGCATGAGTCAGCCCTCGCCGTCACGGTGCTGCTATTGCGTCAGGCCTCGCACCTCCCCACCCTCACCGCGTCAACAGCGGAGCGAAAGGCGCAACTCGAACGGAAAGTTCCTCGACTGTGCCGCGTTGCCAAGGCGTTTCCCGGGGGCACAGGAACGGAAGCGGAGTGGCGGCGTAAAATATCGCATGACACGGTCGGGGTGTGTGTGGCACCGCAGGAGGCGGAAGGGGAGGATAATGTGTTCGCACCACTTGTTGGACGATACCTTTGAGGCTCTGATGGCATCTCTCAAATGATATTAAACACAAAAAACTAAAAAGAACGTTATACATTTATACTCATACAATTGCCCTCAAAACAATCAGAGATGTGCTAATCGACCTCAGCACTTTGATTTTTGTTTACTCAAAAGAAATGCAGAAAACAAAAAAAAGGAATGCACACATTCTTCTGTTTTTTTGATATCCCTGCTATTCAGACTCACACTTTTTCCTCTCTGTTATTTTTTCTTTTCATTTTCTCCCTTTGCTCCACCACACCCCAAGCTCTACACCAGCCCCACATCCAACCACACACTACACAAGCCATGGCCA
>JASANV010001467.1:0-67912 GCA_030849715.1 Trypanosoma mega | reverse complement strand
ATTCAAGGCTCATCCTAGTTTCATGGATTTGCAACGCAGTTCTATCCAAGGCAGACTTTCTGTCGTTTCAGATGTTTAGCTGAGTTCTAAATACGGCTTTGAGTCGTTGGTATCTCTTGTTGATGGGTAATGGACCCAACTCCCGCGTAACGGTGACCGTGTTTGTCAGGGAATTTTGGATGCGTTTCACAACAGATTTCATTATAAAACAATAACCAAGAAACAAATGAAAAACGTCCTTCTCAACGTGTCCATTGAACCGAGAGGTAATATTAGCTTCAAGAGGGACACCTTCTTTGGGAATGAAAGGGCAGTCGTTCATGGGTCTACATGCTGCTTATAAACAGAGCGCCAAAAAGGCAACAAAGTAGGAACGTAGAAGCGCCATACGCGAAATGCCCTCTGGGAGTCTGCCGAATGAAGCGCATGATTGGGTGTCGGAAAGCTCGTTGCGCAAAACAAAGAAAAAAGGCGTTCTGTAAACAAATTCTACGGGAAGATGTACAGGGGAAAAAAGACATTGATGCCACTGCAGAAAGTGGAGATGCAGGGAGGAAAAAAAGCGTTGTACATGAATACAACAGACGCCAACATATAAACCGGGTGAATCCTGTGAAGGCTCGGGATTAATGCACCATTTTAATTATTCACACTGGCAACCAAGGTAAGCTAAATTGTAGGATACGTGTGGGCTACTCGGACATGGATATAGCGGTGTACAGTCCCAGAAATATTTCATGATTTTGAAGCAACGGGTTGTATTTCTCTTCAAGCAAACTACAGGAAGCCTTGCTTGCGGATAGTCTGAAGAAGCCAAACAGAAAGCAAACCAAAATACACGCGAGCATTTAAAAAAAGGTATTCCTCACCTCGGTGGGATCTTTCTGAATCCTTGCCAGATGATGTTCGCAAAAGGAATGCTTGGATGGATGAGTACAAAAACCTCGTGAAGCCAAAGTTGGATTGTGAGTTCTACTTTTTCTTAGTTCTTACTGAAGGAAACAGAAGAAATAACCTTGCGATTGGTTTGGATTGGTGAGCGGCAAGAAGGAAATGACACCTCTCCAAAAAACAAAAAGAAATATGGAGAGTTTCAGCAACTGCTTCATTCACAAAGTGGTGATGGTTCTTCACTTTGAAGCTCCTTCAAAGGCAATCGAAGCAGATCCTTTTTGCATCATCCCTGTTCGCCGCCATGGTTGGCAAAGAATGCGCTATAGATATGCAAAAAAAAAACGGAACGTGATGCCTGAAAAAAACAAAAAAAATGTGAATAACGACTAAAAATACGGAGGATGTAGCAAAGCTTCTAGAACTCATGGGGATGTCCGCCCACCCTGCTAAGAGTAGGGCGTTGCGTCACGCAGCGGCAGCCGTAGTGAAAGGTGAAATGTGTATACAGGACCTATGGTGCTTTTGAGCAGAAGCACGAATCCTATAGAGTCTTTCAGAAGCACAGTTCGCTGTTTGTCCTCGTTCGTAGCAGCAGCAGCAAAGCCATAGCGCAAACCTCACAGTCGTGATGTGAGGTATTTGCGCAGCTTTCTGAATGTAATGTTGATCCAGTCAGAATATTTGAGTCGTCAAAGAGGGAAGAATGGATGGAAGGTTTACTATGTGCTTGGAGCAATGTATTTGTGAAAATCGCCAACCCATCAAGAGGTCAAATGAATACTGCTGTGGCAATTCCGCGTAGAGACTTTGGACCGTGGTGAAGTAAACTGTTGCATGAGCAAGGTGTCAAAAACGGACGCGGATGACATGTCATTAATGAAAGTTTTTTTTTTTGTGTGTGTGTGTGTTTTTTTTTTCAAAAAAGGGCAAATGCGACGGGAAAGAGGAAAAATATTTGACAAAACCCATTGGCGAATCCAGGGAAACGATACCCAAGTTATGATGCGAGTAGGAATTCTTCTTGTGGCACAATGGACTCTAAAACAAAAGAATGAATCGCTCCGTTGTTTGTTAGGAGCAAAAAAGATCAACAGGGCTTAGGATTCGCCCCATTGCGGAGCCAGTGGCCAGACATGAAAGTAACATGTATGAGGCAGATGTTCCGCTCCAATATGCTGTATCCTAATAGACTTTTTTATTTTTGCTGAATCGGTCACTTAATTAGATTTGAAAGTTTCGTTCCGTCAAGAAGAAGCTCCGCAAAGTGTAAGAAAGCGCGTCGGGTGCCCAACGGAAAGTGTTAAACCAGTTGGGGCGACGGAGTTATTAATGGTGCATTGATGCGGCCAGCGGTTGGCAAACACCATCGCATGAATGACATCAACGGGGCTCAATTCGTGTGACATTGAATAGAATATTGCCAAAGGTTCATGTATAGAAGGTTGGGTTGATAATATCCGGATGGGCGGGGTTGACAAGAAGAAAGATGCAACCGCAACATCGGACCGCTTGTAATATGGAGAGCTTCAATTTGCGCCACGCGGCGGTTGGGCAAATTTCAGAAATTCGTTACGTAGTGTGGTTTTATTCGTGTTTAGATTGATTCCAGTATGCAAATGGTTTTCTTAGCACAGGAAATCCCAATGCAAAAATCGGGAAATGGATGGATTCGACCACATCTTCTATTCAGGCTTTGAAGTTCATGATACCCCGCATACTACACATATGGGTGGATTGGGAAGTTCGAGAAGAATCCCTTTACACATATGATTGCCTCTTGAATATGGCAAAGGGGGACTTTTTAACAGCGGAATAATAGCGTTACAAAGGCATCGGATGTGGTAAATCTTTCTGGGACTGTTGTAAAAGTGGGGAAAAACAAGTGGTTGAAGGTGCCGATGGGGAATAACACCCCATCTATCCCAAAAAGAAGCAAACCATTATCAACGTTTCTTATGGCAACGGTGTCTCTATGTATTAATGGGGCGTCGTCCTTCATTTTTAAAAGATCGAGGTGAATGTTTATTCATGAAGGCCGCGCAGGTATCCAAACCAAAACGCGACGACAGCGACCGAGGTGGAAAACTACCCGATCGATTATGTGCGCTTTGGACACGTATATTCCCTTGCGCGTGGAACTTTGCCATGACAAGACAGCTTTGATGGACGTGTTGGGANGAGGTGGAAAACTACCCGATCGATTATGTGCGCTTTGGCCGCGTATATTCCCTTGCGCGTGGAACTTTGCCATGACAAGGCAGCTTTGATGGACGTGTTGGGAGTTGCCATACAAAGTCACACCCACACGCTGTTGCTTGCGGGGTGGTTGGTGGGTTGCGGCGCGAAGAAAGAAAGAAAAGAAGGAAGTCGCCGTTACGTATCATTCTGTGCGATGAGAAGATAACCTATCGGATCGCGTTTGTCGCACAGCAAATCCATGACGCACGACAGCATGGTTAAAGGGGTTTAAACTTACGAATGGGTGGCGCTTTGGGGCGTGAGATAACCATTTCTTTGAGTTGTTTCGTTGGATAAAATATGATTTTTGATCCCAAAAGCAATTTCACCCCCCCCCCAAAAAAAAAAAAAGAAGCGAAACCCTTCATGATTTGATACATAATTACTTTTTCTTTTTCATTCATTTATTTTTCCCTTCTTAATTTGCACAAAGGGGGGGTAAAAAAATGAAAAAAAGACATTCGAACAGGAAAAGAAAGAAAAAGGATCTCATGGGTCATGGAAAACTAGACATGTGGTGGGTTTAACCCGTTTTCTTGAAGCGTATATGCTGATGCACCCTTTTGCTTTTATGTTTGTTCCATGTAAAATGGCGTTTGACATCACATTTTGATAATATCCTTTTGTTTCTACATTGTGCGGCGCATTGATCTCCAAAGGAGAGAATGCAACAATGTTTCAAAAGTATATGTATATGCGCGTGTCTTCGACATTTGCATAAGCAACTTTCATGACATGGTTGCAGCTCGTGGCTGTACCTGTCCTTTTCGTGGCGCTGCACAAAATGTTTTTTTTTTCTTTTTTCTTTGAGTGGAGAAAAAAGGAGAAGCGCTTCCCGTTACACCATTATGCGCTAAAAGAGGGGCAAAAAGAGCCTTTTCAATCCTATGTTGCCACTTCGGAAGCGCTATATTCCAAATAATGGTTTATTGTGCTTTTTCCCTGTCCATTTTGGGGCTTTTAAATGTTTCTTTCGGCCTACCTTATGCATGTTTATAAGCAACGCGATTATAGCATGGATTATATGCATTGCACTGGCATGCGTGCGAGGAGGAAATGTGAAACTTTTTTTTTGAAAGTTATGACACTTTGCAAACAAAATGCGTGTTGTCTTTTCTTTTTCTTTGTGGGAATGCGTGCCAACCGTTGGCCCCAAAACTGCGCTGCAAACAAACCGCCTTCAGTTTCATGAAAGGACGGAGAGAACCCCCAAACAAGCAACGCACCCCAAACGCACATGCATACACAGCAAAACGCGTTCCGACACGAAGAAGGAAATCGCCTTTTGAAGTGAAAAAAGGAGGCAAAACTCCTGAATCCGCGATTCCTTTTAGTGTTTTCTTTTTTTTTTTTTTTGCGACCACCTTTTTGCCAAACTACGCGGCGAACGCCCCGGCAAACATCCGGAAATCTGTTCGCAGCGGTGGTGCTGGCAAAACCCGCGGCACCTCAAGAGAAAAGGGTGGCAAGAAATGGTGCCTAGCGAAATGCCTCCCCGGCGCCGCGCTATTTGATAGAAATGTGCTCCGCCAAAGCTGGGCAACAAGCGCAAAGAGGTTGCGGAGCAAATGGCCGCAAAGGCTCGGCGCCGCAGTCTTTAAGAATGCCTCTGCGCCTCTTGGCCCGCAGGCCTTTGCCCAAAAGAGGGCTTCATTTACTTTAACGGCGCGTTCCCCGAAGCAACCCGAAGCGAAGCGCGCCTCCTTGTAGCGGAAAGCCCCGGCAACAACAGCCGAACGCCGATCTTTTCGCGGGTTTGCTTCCGCCCGCGTTTGCGCCGGGATTTCTTTTTCTATTGTTTTCTTTCTTTTTTGGGTGGGGCAAAAACTTCCCCACAAATTGCGCCAAACCCATTTATTGGCCCGTTCCCCCCGGAAAAGGATGCCCCACACATTGGGAGCGGCGGACTCCCCGTGCTTTGGCTTGGCGGGCGGCGAACCGCCCCCTCCCCCCGGAGATTGCGCGCTGTATGTCTCGGCGGCGGGGTGGCGCGTCGCTTCCGTGGGGGCAAAGCGCACCCCGCGCGAGCGCTCTGCTTTCCGCCCCGCCGTACTTTGCGCGCGGCGCCGCCGAAGCCCTCTCATTGGCGGACGCGTTCCCCTCCGGCTTTCCCCCCGCTGCCGGTATGGCGGCGCGACGCGCGGCACGCTTTTTGGGAAGGGCCCGGTTCCCTCCGCCATGAGGCAAAACGCTTTCGCCAAAGAGGCGCAAAACGGAAAACGCGGCGCAAAGGCCAAACGCCCCTTTCGAGGAAGCGAAGGTATAGACATGGTTCCTAACGGCGCGCTGTGTGGGCGGGATGGAGGCCGTTTCCCCGCCAGCCAAACGCACCCCGAGGCGGTGTGGGCAGACCGATGCGGCCGGGCGAGGGGCGAGACACCGCACTGTGCGGCGGACATTTGTCGACGAAGTCCCATTTGTGTGCGCACTTCTCCGGTCGTGTCGGATGCGTGAAACGTCGGAACGCCATAGTGCGACGCCACATGTATTATGGAGAGCCCGTTACTTGTACGGCTGTGGCTGTACGGGGGCGCGGTTGAGGCTCAGACAATTGTTTTTGGTTTTACCCCTTACCTTTTATGTATGCGAGGCCTGCCGCTCCGCTGCGCACGCATCGAGTACTGCGTCTTGTGGGGCGGAAGTAAATGGCCAAAGTCGGATGGGGCAGCGTTGTGTGCGTGAGGCCGAGCACAGGACGAATGTTTGATGCACCCTTACAACCACACAGCCAACGCAGCATGTGTGTAATATATGGCTGTGTGTAGTTGCAAAATGGTTCCACTCGAATATAAAAAAAATCAATGAAATTAAAAAGAATATGAAAAAGAAAAATATTACACCAAAGCGTTCAAATTACAATAACAAGGCCATTTAGAATGCAAAAAACATCTTTAACATTTTAAATGTATATTTTACAATGTTTATAAGCTCCATGTCCTGAAAAAATTATTTTCCATTAAAAGTAGTGCAAAAAATGCAAAATTCTTGTTTGAGCCCATAACAAGAAAGGGAAAAAAAATTAAATCAAAATAAAATTTTTCATAAATTGAAACAGTGACTTTTTTTTTCAACTTCTTGCGCTAATGTTGATTTAGTTTGTAGACGAACAAAAAAAATTTTAGTTTTCGAGAAACAATTAACACAATGAAAAGTAGTTACGTTTCATTATGTGGGAACTAAAAAAATTACCATAAAATGTTTTTCCCTTGCAATACCAAATAAATTTATTTTCCATAATGAAATGAACACATCATTTAGACCAATTAAATTTCTCCCATTGCTGTAACCCCCAATACAGCGAAAAGTATGCAAAGAAAAGAGTTAAATCCACTTGCACTATCTCGTTTTTCACCATTTTGTGGATTTGATGATGTCTTCTTTGCTGAATTGGTCGTTTGATTTTTTGGATGTGAATGTGCTGACGAACCTCCCAATGGATTCTTACCTTTTTCTTTTAAATCCGTTTGTGTTGTGTCTTTTCCAGGTTGAAAAGTGTTTGTACCCGTCGTTGTAATTGCGCTCATTTCATCAAGAAGACTTTTGACTGTGTTGAGGTCTTTCGTAATTTCTTCAGATGCACCTTTAATTTCGTTACTCTTTGCTTTGTCATCGTCAGTTAATGTAGGCATTCCCTTAGAAGCTTCTTTTGATTTTTGAACAGAAGAAATGATAGCATCACGGACACGCTCATGCTCGTCCTTTTTTGTTGGACATGGGTTCAATTTTTCATTAAACTCCTTCACACTTTCCTTAATTTTCTTCATTTCACTTTCAACGTTTTCGTTTTTCTTTTCCGCTTCTTGTTTTTTTGATTTGATGACACTTTGTGTGTCTGTTATTTTTTAAGATTGTTTTTAACTCTTTCCGCGGCTTCCTTTATAGACTTTTTTTTTTCTGCCTCCGTTCTTGATTGAGTGATTCCTTTTAATTTTTCTTCAGTTTGTTGAACCACATTTACACACTGTTTTTCCTCATTTGTTGCTTTGCCTACATATTCTGCAACTTCATCGTGGAGATTAAGAGCGGCTGTGTAGTCGGCTTTCGTTTTCTTTAACTCTTCCCACAATGACTTGATCTGCGTGTTTATCGCTCTCTAAGCCCTCTCGTAGGAATATTGGTCTTCATCCGGCAATGCACCCGTTGAAATGTCCACTTTACCTTTCAAACCTTCGGGAATGGCGCCGTCCTTAAAATTTGGGGCTGGTAATGCCACCAATTCTTGTGGAATGGTATCTGTCGGTTTACCGCCTTTATCTCCAACAACTGTTTGTGGCAAAAGACCATTGGGGGGAGTTGCAAAACATCCACAGAAAGTACACGTTGTCACAAAAAGTAAAAGAATACTGTAGCGCATGAGGTTAGATGTTTTTGTAATGGACTTTCTTTTCAAAGGAACATGTAGAAAGAATGTTGAGGGGAGAAACATGTGAATAATGTTAAAAGTATCAACGCATTATTAAACAAATATTAATGAACATTCTTTTTTTTTTAACTTTACAGTCACTAATTAGTAAAGAGTTGCTCAAATAAAGTAAAATTCTAAAACAATAATTCTCTCCAAGACGTTGAACTACCGTTACTACAACGTTTGTGTTTGTGTGTGTATTTATTAAAAAGCAGTAAATAAGAATATGTGTGAAATGTAATTTTTAATGATTCAAAAAATTGAAATGTTCATTTTTACCACGGTATCGTGTTGTGTTGTATAGATATTCTACAAGCATCTTTACTCGAGGCTTTTATTCCACAATTGAACATCAGATGAACTTTTTTTATCATTTAGAAAATAATATTTTTCTTCATTGAACATTACAGAGATGTCCATTTGACATTTCTTTGGTGCTTTTTATGCATCAAAATCACAAAAATATATGCAATTAGAAAAAAAAAACATTAGTAAACTGAATAGGTAATAACAAATGCCGCAATGCATAACTTTTTGCGCATTTCCATTTCATTTGCTTTGTAAAATGATCTAATATACGCAATGTCAATCTATTTTGTGTGTTCGAATAAATAAATAAAAACTCGAAAATGTGAGATGATACAAATATTTTGCAGAACGCATCCACAAGTTGGAATATATTGAGCGTGTTTCAAAAATTTCATTACGAATTCAAGACAATTAATATTGTAACAAATAAGGAATGGAATATTTGTTTTAAATTTTTAAAGTGTTTTTTTTACATTTTTTGAACACAAACACACTACAAATCTATACTTTTCATTGAAAAATGCTGTATGGATAAAAACTGTAAAAAGTATGTCATGTAAAGAATACACACGTCCATTCTGTAAATAAACAAAAAAAAACGATTTCTATAAATGATCTAATTGTTATGTGACCAAAGAAAAGATCACAAGGAGGTATCATTAATCACTTGTTGCTATAAACAAACATGATGCACATCATCCATGCATGAAGATAGTTTACTGTAAATATTTTCTTTAGATATCCTTTTTTATTTTCTTACTACTTCGTTCTATACACTGTATTTAATTTAATGATTCTACTAGCAAATGTTTATGTTTTGATAGCAGAAGATCAAAACAATAATACTTTAAAAAAACAAATATTTTCTACTGTAACACAGAATAGAATTTCACATTTTTTTTCTATTTGTAAACAAATCAAGTAGTTTTCTTCAGTACAACTCAGCGCGCTATTAAGTTTTCAAAATTCTAAAGTAATTCTTTTTTAACTTGTTTTTTTGCTGGAACACCTCTAAGGAACAAACGCGTTCAGTTCTTTTCTAGTCCAAATTCAGCGAGCCTTACTTGTAGTATTACCTTTCGTTTCTCTAACATTCCAAAAAATGAAGTAAAACACTTCCTTATCGTTGACATGGAATGATATATACGCATATTTGTTTAGGAATATGTTCCTCTTTATGAAAACTATGTGGAAGACTATGTCGCCTAATTTTCTAGAAATGTTACAGTAGATCATCGACAGAAAAAACGAAAGAAACAATTACATTTAAAATAAATCAAAATAAACTAAATAAGCATTTTACTATTTTTCAAGTCGTGTTGCATCATATAATAATAATTATTTAGATATCTAATTCTTTTCAAAAAAAAAAAGAGAAACAAGCCGAAGCTGGTTCTGTTTATGAGTTATCATTACCGATATTTTAACAATGGTTGATCCTTTTGCCAACGGTAATAAATAACACAAATTGACAGAACAGTAAAAATGGGAAAAAAAAACTTCATGTGCACAAAAGCAACAGTTTTTTCCTCCCAATGTGGCTTTGAAGTCAATAGATAAAAAAGCAAAAATAAATTTTCCCTTTTCAATTTTTTTTTTTTGGTATATATATTTGAATGTCTTAAAAACATTTCTCCATAATAAAAAAAGGATAATTTCATGTCCCATAAAATTTTGTCTTTTTTCGGTTTCAAAAATTTAAAAAAATTTCTCCCTAAAAAAAAAATGCTTCTTTTTTTTTTGCATTTATTAAAAACATTTTCCGCTTCGTAATATTTTTTCCAATAAAAAAAAATTTGTTTCATTGCACTTCATTTTTTCTCTTCCACCCATTTTCAACTTTACGCAACCATAAAAAATGCTGCAATCACTGTTGCAAAGGCCATTGGTGCAATTATTTCGGCTCCATCTTTGAGAAGATTACGAATTTGAGGACCAGACCGCACCGTATACTTCTCGGTTTGCGGAAAATCTGTGAATTCTCCAATAATTTTAGAAACGGACTGCATTTCTGAAGGATTTTTTGAGCAAACCGCTTCATACTTTGGGCAGGCAATGGGTGGGAAAGCTTTTTTCAAGCTTGGATGCACTTTATGGTCCAAAACATTCCCTTCTTGGCATTCATGCCATGAGCCGAATCCTCTGCGCTGTACCAAAACCTTTCCGCCTGCTTCACACTTTACATTCACGCAGGCGCCTGGAATAAACTCACCTTCGAATGTACCGTCGAGAAGAACGGCGTTTGTTGACGGACACTTCCATGTTCCCAATGCCTTGGATAGCGCCTTTTTGGCTGCCTCCAATGTAGTAACATTGTTCATAATTCTTCCCGGATTGAAATTCATGGCAATGGCCACCACACGACCATTCATACTTTGACATGCCTCGGCCCAAACCGAGACGTTGCGCTCACTCGCTTGCATCGGTCCAGCAGCGACGTAAAGCACCAAATCTGCACCTTTAACTCCCTCTGTATGATCTTTCGCTGGGATGTTAAATCTCTCGCATGTACTTTTGCTGTTCAACTGTGGGACACGTAAGGGGCCATCATGTGGTGCAATAAGTGGATTTGTCGCATATGATGCCAGCAGTTGGGGTATAATTACTTGGCTCAACTGCTTTTTTTTTTCATCTGTCAGTACTTCTGAGAAGTGCTCATTATTAGCTCTTAAGCAGTTTACTGTGACTCCTCGGAAGGTTGGACGCGGAACTTTACTTTCGTTACTCTCCGGACAGTACTTTTTGGGATCGTCAAGGTCCATTAAGGAAGCCATAATCCGCATCGGTTTCAAGTTCGAAGAAAGCGGATGTAACTTTTTATTCAACTTTGGGTTATTACAGATATCCTCAACTGCGGGGCATGGAGCTCTCTTTTCGTCTTTCTTTCCTGCGGACATAACCGCATCATTATCATAGCACTCTGTCCATATGGAGTCATCCTTGTAGAAAATCTTTTGATCCGGATGATTTCCCTCACACTTCATGCTTAAACACATAGTGGACAGTTTTCCATCTTTATTGTTGCTTTTCAGAAGAACAGCTTGATCATCTGGACATTTGGAAATGCCAATCACCTTTTGAATTTCCTCTGCTGCGGCTTTAATAATGGCTTCGGTTTCCATAATTTTTGACGGATTCAAATTCACTGCAATGGCAACTGTGCGGCCGTCCAAAGAGGCACACGGAATAGCCCACGCAAGTTTACCCTTTTCAGACTCCTTCATTGGTCCAGCGGCGACGTACATCACCACATCGGCGTCACTTACCCCTCTGAAGTGATCTGATGGAATTTCAAATTCGGAGCACTTCTTTACTGCTTCCCCGGGAACCCTTAAAGGACTGCCAAAATTGTGCGTTACAGGACCACTTTGAATGACTGCACTTATTCCTGGAAGAATCGTATTTTTTATGACATTTCTTTTCTGTATGGTGAGTGCATCGGATTTGGTGATATCTTTCGCAGCAACACACTTTGTTTCTTCTCCTTTAAAATCGGGTCTGTGATATGTCATTTTTCCTGTGGTGTCGGGGCAGTACTTGTTCCAGTTTTCAATATCTCGGAGAGATGAGACAATGCGAATGGGACCAAATGCTGGGTTTGCACTTCCTGTGATTTCCACCAAAGAAATGGTGTCATCACTGGGATGCGGAGGTTTACTTTCTGCTTTATGGGAAGATGGAGGGCTTTTTGAATGGTTTGACTGGTTTTTTAAAGATGGATCGGCTTGGCAATGCGTGCATAAAAGGACTATTCCCAATAAAAGCATAACATTTATTATGCAGCGCATACTTGCTTGATTGTGCATGATTTTCTTGTCTTGATTTTTGAGTAACATTAATGGGAAAACGGAATGCATTTAGAAAGAATTTATGAAACATTTTAAATTCATAGAAGCATGCAACGTCACTTTTTTCAATATTTTTTCAATAAATGATAAAGAATAACATTTTCTCTCTTGCAATGTTACTTATGTCATGAGTTTAAAATGAACTTCAAAAATGAAATATTTTTATGAATTTTAATAAAGTACATATTATCTTTATTTTTCAAATCTCTTTACAGATACATACATCGAAATACATCAAATGAGAGCTTAAAGCAAATCTTCATAATGTGTTGAAAACGACAGCAAATACGAGATAATAAAAAACGTTTTTATGCGTTGAAAAGAAAAGAAAATACAATCACTAATTAAAAAAAGAATCATTTAATAAAAAGAGCAAAAAACTTAATATAATTTTATTATGACAATATGAATCGTCAATAAAGAAGAGTACACACATCCCATACAAAAAAGAAATTGTCATCGCATCTCCATCTCGTGTGTGAAGCATAAAAAAACGATTTACGATTATCATTCACGTTACCATTACTAAGTAAACTGTTTCCGTTAAGAGATTTGTCGCAAAAAGAAAAATAAAGCAAACATCATGTACTTTCACATCTGCACCGCACACTATGTGCCTTTACGCTTCCCAAACACAAAAACACAAATGTGAAGAATGGCACACATAGAAAGACAACAATAACAAGAAGAGAGGAACAAAGTAAATGGCAGTGAGATGCACCTTCTCAATGGCACCAATCCCCAAGTGCGAGCATGCTTTTCGTTTTCTAAAATAAAAAGCACAGATTTATGGATATGTTTTTTATTATTAAAAAAGTTTGTGAGCAATGTATACATTTTGTGTGTCATTTCTTCTCCTTTTTTTTTTCTCTCTGAAAATCATAACACTGCAATGCCTTTTTTAAGCAAAAAAAATAATAATTCACGATCGAGTTTTTGTATTTCTACAATAATTGAGTTCAATCTTTCATATGCCACGTCGGTAGAATGCCTTGGAGAAGAGAAGATGTCATCCCGTTTTTGTGCTTTTTCAGTAATGCACTATATTTTTTTTTAACCCGATCCATTGCCTCTTGATGGTCATCAAAAATATAAATTCAAACCTCATTGGCGTAACAAATATTTCTTTTTATGTTTGCCTTCATACCAGATGTCTTCATATGCGTTGCAACTATTTATTTATTCGTCGATAAACTTCTTTGTTACTCTTTTATCTAACAATTCATCACTAAAGGTATTTTTAATAAGTAGTACTTTATGCGCCATGTTCTTCCTACTCCTCTACATTTTGATGAAAACTTTTTATCAGTGTCCTCGTTGCATATTCGTCACTTCTTTTGTGACTTTAGTGGACATTTTTTTTTAAAATTAGACTCAGAAATATCTTTTGAGACATTCCTAACTCCGTGCGGATTCCATAAACTGATTCATATCTGTTGTGTGAACCTTTTTTAAACCACAATGTTTGTTTAGTTGTTCCATTTTTCCGTTTCTTTTTGTACTTTTTTTGCATCTGTACATGCGACCTCTGCAATTGATGCGGTAATGCATCGCCGAGAAAAATACAAACTAATGTTTCATTCTATTCATTTCAGGATCTAAATGGAGTACAGAAACGAAAGAAAAAACTAATTAAAAGAGAGTTTCCATTACAACAAAAAAAAACATTTATTTCATTCTGCATTAAAGTGTTTCAAAAAAAGTAAACAAAACTTTAATTTTCTTTTTGATTTTTATGCATCGTGTGTACTTCACACACTAATAAGAACATTAATTTAAATTTCAATGAAACCATTGAAAGTGAAAACTCTTGCTGTACCATGTTGTGATAAAATGCAACTTTTTTCACACTTTAAAATGACCAACAATACACCGTAATAAGTATCCCTTAGCCCATGGGAAACAATTTGGGGTAATAAAATGATTGAAAAGTCTTTTTAAAGTACTTACATGTCTTCTGTATTCAATATAAAACTGGACAACATGAAAAACATAAATAATATTTAATAATAAATAGAGAGTTGAGTAAAATATAAAATTTTGTCATAAAAAAATGAGTAGTAAAAAAGAATTATTTTTTTAAGTGTAAATTCTGTATATTACATAGTTTTTTGGTCATTTATTTAAGTTAAATTTTTCTCGAATTATGGCAAGTAAGAAAACTACAAAAACGTCATAATACATCATTTTAGTCAAAGAAAGTAAACGTAAAAAATTCAATATTATCTTGAGACATGGAATTATTATCTGCAAGACTTATATTTGTGTCGTTACTTTTTAAGAAACTTTTTGTTGTATCCTCACTTTCTAATTTCTCCACTGTTTTATTTAAAAAAGTTTCTTCCCACTCTGTCGACATTTTATCTTTTGTTTCTTTCATAAATGATTCATTTTTATTCTCTGATACAAAGTATTTACTTCCTTTTTCTTTTTCTGTTTGTTCCATGTCTCTCTCATCTTGGCTTCTATCAGTATTTCGCTTCTTGTCCTTTATGCTTGATTTACCTTTGACATTCTCTTTACTTAATTCTCTTTGGGTAAACACACTTTTCTCACTGTTTTCATGGACTTCATGGAGAGTTATATCTATGTCTTGTGTATCTTTTTGCGCCATACTATCTGAAAAGTTTTTTTTTGTAAAGAATGTGTGATTCTTTCTGGATCTTGCTTCAATATTTTCTTTAATTAAAGGGTCTATCTTTTTTTTACGATTTTTAATTTTCGGAGATTTTTTTAAAACCGACACATTTTTTCCTTTTCCTTCAAGTAATTCTCTACTCTCTTGAATGGAAAGAGTTGGTGAAGCTGTGAGTGTTTTTGTTTCCGTCTCAGTTTGAGATTTCGTGATTGATTTTGTACTCGATAACGTTGGTGATAAAGTTGGTGATGGCGTTTTTGTTTGTGTATATGTGAGGGTTTTTGTCTCTGTGACTTCGATTTCCATATTTCCAGAACACAGTTCGTACCATGATGGACATTGAAATGCGTTTGAGAGACTCTTTATAGGCTTTCCTCGTTCATCTGTACACGGTTTCCATGATTTCTTTAACTTGTACTCTACAACTTTATTCTCACTTTTTGTTGTATCGCACGAAAATTTGAGACACATACTTGCGCCCACATTCATGCCATTATCACTACGCTCAATGATTCTTGTCCCATCATGACACGCATCCAGTTGAAGAAGTTTTTTTATTTCCATTGAAGAAGCATAATACATTTCATTGATCATTTTTGCTGGATTAAGATTCACAACAACAATCATCGGTTCATCCTCCCTTGTTGGACATATTTTAGTCCACAAATAAAGCTCGCGCTCACTTTCATCCATTTCAGAAGAGGCAAACATAACAAAAAGATCAACATTTTGGTAACTGTTAAGTTCATTAGACTTAAAATAGTTAAAGTGTCGACAAACGTTATCTTTACTCATATCAATAGATCTATCCTTTACTTGCACTGGTCGGATAAGAATATTAGTTGTAAATAAAGATAAAATATTTGCGATACATGTGTCTACTATGTCTTTCCTCTCTCCTGTGATATCTACCGAGTTGCTGTGGCCTGTATGATATCTTATTCCACAATTTATTGATTCCCCCTTAAGTGTTGTGACTTTTGTTGCTAGTCCAATTGTACGAGGGCATCGTCGTGTGAGATCCGAAATGCCTGTCACAAAGTGTCCGATCCGAGGAGCACTCCATACACTCTTTACAAAAACTGTTTCCTTCTTTTTCATGCGCAATTTTACATCGTTGACAGAAAACATGGAGGCATATAATAATTCTTCTTTATTTGGTAGATGCGTTCGATGAATTGGTATTTGATCTTGTGCAATGCAATATGTTGTGGAACAAATCAACAACCATAAAAGTATTGCGATACAAAAAAAATATTTTAAACGTTGACTCATTTATAGAAATTAAAACTTACTTGACCTATCTTTGTGAGACATTATTTCAGTATAATAATAGATTTAAAAAGTTTTATGAAAAAGAAATAAAATTCATATTTCTCACATTGTGAAGTAAACCAAACCAAATTTGGCGTTGCAAAAAGACAAATTTCAATTTTCATCTTGAAATCGTAGCTACTAAACACAAACTTCAACATTTGCCAAATTTAAATGCTGAACGCATAGCACAATTTTTTAGGACCACACACAAACAATAAGTTTTCGAAAAAAAATACCAATTTACTTTAAAAAGCTTTGAAAATTGTTCATTGAACTTTTCACCATCAAAAAGAAAAAAAGAATAAATTTGAGTTTTACATTGAATTTAAAGCAAACAAATGTAAACAAAAAATATTTCAATATATTAAAATTTCTGAAATTATAGGAGAAAAAAGTATTTTTTTTGTTCTTTCAAGTAGTCTGTTCCTAGAATAAAATTATTTCAAAAAATCATACTATCAATTATTTTTCATTAATTCATACACCTTCAGAATAATTAGTATGAAAAAAAGTCGTTCAATTTGCTTCAAAAACATTTGAAAGGTCTTAAACAGCATACTCATTTATTGGAGTTTAATAACCTACAAGAAGTGCTAAATTTTTTCATGTAAATCCTTTTTTTGATTCATAGTGTTACCCGTTTCCCTATGAAAAAAAAAAATCTTTAAAAACAGTTTTGCGATCTTCTCTTCTTGTCAATCACTAAGGCACTTGATACATTTTTTGCTATTCTTCTTTTTATTTGTATCAAAATTGTAATTCTACCATAAATGCGGATTGACTTTCTGTACACAAAATAATTTGAAGGAACAATGTATGTCCTCTTTTCTTCACCTCCTACAACACTCATACCACTGGCACAGCATACCATATTAAGTATATAAATGTATCACCAACATCTCTTTCCTCAGAGTCTTCATTTTGAAACTGCGCACCTTTTGATATATGTATTCGAATAAACGGTTCATATTTCCGATGACAAACAAGCATGAAGATTTTTATTTTCTTTTAAGTTAAAAATATTGTGGAATACCTTCGCTTTGTTGTGTTGCGAGAAGCAGCGAAGACTTTATGTAATAAAAATGAACTTTTCCATTTTTCTTGAACTTCTATTTGAACGAACAAACTTTAAAATAATTAATATTGAAATTTTGCTTGTCGTCATCCATGATTGATGTAAAGGCCCATTGGTGTGGTCGTGGCTTTTGCAATGCCTTCTTTAAATTGTTCAAAGATTTAGTGTTTTCCATCATTCTAACAGAACGGAGAATTATGGAAGCTCACGTAGTTTGAAAATGTATTTCAATAAAAACCTTTCCGCAACAGACTGTCATTTTTTGTTTTTGAAAATAGAATAGAAGGTATCTGATTGATCTTGAAAAATACACTTGAGTCAACATTTATATAATGTATGGTATGTGCCCATTTATTGCAACACTGTTGTTTAGGTAATGATTACCAAATGACCCAAAATCATATGTAAAAAGAACACAAATTGTCGGACCAATTTTATTTTACGCTTACTAACTCGAAGGAACCTTAATACTATCTTATTCTGTGTACTCTAGCCTTTTCACCGATGTTGGTGGCTTGCCAGATTCAGTGGAAACATCAGGGTCTGGATTAACCTCGCCTTTTTCTGTGTATTCCCGCTTTTCGATGGACTTTTGAGAAGCCACAGAAAAAGTATTTAATAAGACGAGACAACATGTAAGTATAACATACTTTAGGAATGGCAGGATTGATTGTTGTTGTGCAGAAAAGAAATAAGCTTCACATATTTTTTGTGTACTTTAACGAGTGAATGTATGTAAATATAAAAAAGAGGTTAACATAAAGAATATCTAAAATGATTTAATGCGTTAAAAGTCCAGGAAGAAAAGGTATTTTTTTTTTAAATCAAATTACTTTTAAAACAAAAACTTGTTTATATATTTATGTGGTTTCTAAATTCATTTTTTACATCTTTATTTTGTGACGATTCCATCCATCAAAGGACCACATAAAGCTCCATAAAGTACAAAAAACAAACTTTTTCTATCAATGATCTCTTATTTAATAATAATAAAAATATGAAGAACACCATTAGAAAGAGACTCAATACCATTTCACCGCACACGAAGTTGAGATTCCAAACTTCATTTTAATTTACGCCAGTTGATACAGCGATCTGCTTCAGCCTTGGTAAACACGCATAGTTCCCTCAAAGCGATGCATGAAGGTTCACACGCAAAAAAAAAAGACTATAGAAAATGAAACCTATTTCGTATAGACAACAAAAAAAAATATGTAGCATTTTGTCAAGAAGTATTCTATCAGGAAGAGATCTTTGTTTGTTCGATGCAAATCATAAAAAAAAAATAGCATATATACTTTTGTACGGAATGATCAAAAAATGTGTGTTGATTAAGATAAAATGCTACCATTTCAGGCATAAAATTCATTACTTCGTTACTTTCAATTGGATTGTGTCTACTATAGCAACAAGAATCTGACCCATAATTCTTGATACCTGAACCTTTACTTTTCCGCGACTGGAGTACACAAAGGCAAAGATATTAACATAGAATGCGCGTCGACAACAATACGCACGAAAACAGAAAAGAAGTCCAGATATACATTTAATTTATTCTTCTCTGTTTTCTGGCAAAGACGAAATATTTTCTCAGTGCAAAAACTTTACTTATCCAATTTAAAGTAAGATAAATGAGATGGATACCACATTCACAAATTAAACATTTTTATCCACTGTACAAACTACACAAAAATATGAAAGACGCACAAGAAGGAAATCAAAATATGCCTAAAAATGTTGTAAACAAAACTGTTCTAAATAATAATAATAAAAATTCAGTATTTACGACAACTTTAAAAAAAAAAAGAAAAAAAAATACAATTCATTAGGTCGAGATACATAAAAAGAGAAGAATTAGACATTAGATGAAATATTGTACACATAATTATATTTTACTGCTTTTAAAAATAAAAGAAAAGAAAAAAAGAAAGAAAAAATGTGTGCAAAAATTTAACGTCGGCTTTTTTACCGCATTTTCTGATACAAGAAAAATCATAGATGTTTCCATTGATATACATATATGTATATTATTATAGATTCACACATATTACTCTTGCGCAAAAATTAAGGCAAAAAAGTATAGCAATGTGAGGTATTATTCTGAGGCTCTTCCAAAAAAAAAATTATGTAGAGTGTCTGACTCAAGAACCCCCGTGAGTCACGCAGTGAGAAAACAAAAGGGGAGCAATGATCAAAAAAACATAAGATTTATTACTCATTGAAGCACACAAAATTGGTGTGTGCTTTAGTGTATCGGAAGAAGTGAAAGCAAATTAAAACTTGACCCTAAACGTTGATAATAGTCCGGGGAAAAGGGACTGCGACATCGTGCGACATTAAACGTAGGATTGATGGTGTCATTCCGTGGCAATCCAATCCGTTTCCAAGGCGTGCGTAACAAACGTTTTGAGACATGGATGAGAGTGAATTTCCTGTAAAGTATTTGGCTCTAGTTAAAATGAAGAAATCCACTGATAAAGAGCACAAACCACGAGAACAATCTTGAAAGTTTCCATAGTGTCTTTTGTCATATACTTTAGCACCTTTTGAAATCAAATATGGCACCACAGTATTATCCTGTCCATCGTGTGCAAGAAACATTGGAAACTTATAAAGTTCTACTCCCAGAACATTGTGAAGTGCAATAATATATTTCATAGTAATGTTACATTGTTCCCGCATTAATTTTTTCCGATTTGTGCTGAATTTATTAAAAAATCCCTTTTCTAGTCTGTTTATGGCGCATGCCATTTCCACATCGCATGTGTTCTCACGGTGTCGTTTATGTAGTCCATAAAAACCATTTTGTTTGCCAAACGTTTCACTTATGAATCTTTCCACTATACTCCCAATACTCGAAGATGGTTTTAGAAGTCCATACGCGGCGGCATGGTGAGGGAGTCCACGACGCAAATGGAAAACGATTCTTGGTTCAACCACCATTAAAGTTTCATTGGCTTTCAAGAGAACATTGAGTACCATAGTCCTCATTACAAACTCTGCAGCAGTGTAATTGATGTATAATGTAAAAGGAAAAATTTGACTCTGATTGAAAATACCAGTAAACGGTTGGAAAGGAGTGCGTTCACCACAAGAATGGTAACAAACCATTGTTTTAGCACTCGTTGAAGGCTCAGAGGATAACCGCTTAACCATTTCTTGAGGTTCAATCACACAGTAGCGACGCGCGATCTCGGAAAAATCATACAATTTACTGTAATGTACCCATTTTTTCGAAGGGTATTTTAGGACAAACCACCCAAGAAGAACAGTTCGATTTAGTCGCTTTGCCCAAATGATCGTATTCATTAGCATTTGTAATTGGTTGTTGTGTCTACCAAAGTAGTAGGGATTAAAATATATATAGCGATTTGGGCACAGTGTACTTTTTCCATCTTGGTCTGATGGTAAAATATCGTTTTGAAGTTGATGTACCTCTTCTTTCTCACCATCAGTGAGTGTGATGATGTCATCTTTGGCACTCAAGCTAATCAAAGGTTCACCATCCGGTATCTTTCTGCAGAGGTAAGAGATGCCAAAAAGCATCTCATCCTGTACAACTTCATCAATATAGAAATTGTTAAACACAGTAAAAGTAAAAAAATTTAACATTATAATGCTGAATAACAGCTTGTAAATAGTATTTCTTCTGCAAGGTGACATTATCTTCATTTTCTTGTCGTGCAAAGATGTAAAATATGACTAAAAACTAACGGGTAAAGTAAAAACAACAACAAAGAAAATGAACAAAAAAAAGAATAGAAGAAATAGTGATTATCTAAATCTAGAAACTAAGTGACGTGAAAAGTCATAGTGCATACATTTACGTCTTTCATGTAAATTTAGCAGTATAGAAGCGAAAAAAAAACGTATATTAATGGCTCCACTTCTGAAGTGATGAAATGAGAACACAAACAAAGATCAAAAGTTGAAATGTATACATTATTTGGCTTCTTTAGAAATATGCTTGCAAAAACGAGCAAAACTCATTACTTTTCCGATTATTTTCACTCATTCCTTCCATAAAAAAAACATTATTGCATTCCTCTCATTAAAAATAATAAATAAAAAGATTCGCCGGCTAATGCATCTGTTAATCAGCGATTTTTTTTCAGTTATTATAGCCTACAGCTCACATATTTTCATTATCGACAATAAATGGGAAAAATATGTTCTGCTCAACAATAAACCAGGAAAAGAAGGACAAAAAATTAAGGCAGTAATTGTATTCAGAAGTAACAATTTTTTTTTTTGAAACTATGTAAAAGGCGGAGAAGAGTAAAGAAAAGGCTGAATACATAAAATAATGTTACCCATTACGTTCCTCTACTTGAAAACATAAACAGCTAAACCTCTTAAACACTACAAAAAACACAAAAAACATTTCACTCCACGAATTCATACAATGTAAGGTGATGCGAAATAATTTGTCAAACTGAAAATTCTCCTTTACATCGCAAAGGTATTAGGTGTCAAGGAGCATCAATTACTAGAATGGAGAAAAGTAAGAGGGAAAAAAACTAATAGTCACAAGTAAATAACGTTGTATTAATCAAAAAGAAAATGCTATTGTAAATTGCTCAAGAAAATATGCATATAGCTATAGCTGTTTCTAGATGCAAACATAAAAAAAAAAAATACATTAGGTGTAGGATAAGTTTATTTTCATTTTGCTGTAACTCATATTCCATACAGAAAATAAAAACAATTGTGTTAAAAATTTTCAAAAAGTGCAAATTAGTTTCTAAAAGGCAAGAAAAAACGTAGTGTGTAATTTCTGATTCCAATTTTTTCTATTTTCCATAAATAAAAATGCTGAATTCCAATTAGTAATAAAAGCTTTCTTCTTATTTTATTTTATTTTAAAAACATTTTTTTTCTCCTTTCAAATATCATTCTTTATATTTTTTTTCACTTTTTCCCATTTATGAAAAAAGGTAAAGAATCATTCAAAAAAAAAGATTATTTTCACTTAAAGCGGTCGTTGCAGTTGAGTGACTATGGTATCGTAATCGAAAGTCCCAATGCTAGTACAATAAATGGAAAAATGCATTTTTTTTTGAAACCTTTGTTCCTTTTCGATCCTCCCGATAAAGGACTGCTTGAATGTGTGGAGATGTCCGTTGTGAGTGAGTTACCCTTTTTAGAAGTGCCTGAAGGCTCTTTCACAGTCCATTTTTCTTCGCTACCACGTTCTGTAACTGATCCCTTATTCGGACTTTCCGTCATTATTTCTGTGGCCGACTGTCCTTTAGTTTTGTTCCTCATGTTACCAGAACCTTGAGATTCAACCTGAGATCCCTCCGCTGCACGTCCGCCTGCCGTTTGCTTTTTCGAAGGATCACACATCTCGTCGTACTTTGGACACATCAAAGTAGATGTTGTCTCGTGCAATGGGATTTTTTGGCCTTCATTACATTCGTTCCAAATAGACGTGCCTTTCTGTTTGGCTTTTACTTTTTTATTGCTTCCATACTCAACGCACTCACACACACACACGCGCGCCAGACTCAACATTCTTTGTACCTGCGACTCCGCCAGAGAGTACATCGTTTTCAGCTCCAGGGCATTTGGATGTTCCAATAACTTTGTGTAATTCATTCTTTACCGCTGCAATTGTGTTTGCTTTGTCCACAATCTTTGCAGGATTGAAGTTGACCGCAATGAAAACCATTCGCAACAGCACACGGAAAGGCCCAAACGGGTGTTTTTTGTTGGTCGCTAATGCATCCACACCATCACATCATAGTCTGAAAATCATTTTATTGTGTGAGCCTGTGGGGTATTGAAATGTGAACACTCCTTTTCCACCGTTTTTGGTACAATAAGTGGAGTTTCAGAACGGCGAAAAAGTGGACTGTTGATAAATTCGGTTTGTATCGCTGGAATAATTTGCTCTTTTATGCGCTCCCTCTTTGCGCCAGCAAAGACATCAGACTTATTTTTGTCGTTGTTGTTGTAATGGCAATCCACTTTATTCCCCTTCATATCTCCCTTCGTCTCTGCCATACGAGCAACCCTGCCTTGGCAATGCTTCGTATTGTCTTAAAGATCAGCCATGAACGCGCCAATGCGAATAGGTTGCCATTTATCAGAGAATAAAACAATATTTTCATCTGCTGATTGCGCTCCCATTTTTTCTTCAGGAGACAATCCCGAGTTTGTGGTGCTTGTATTTTTTATTTTGCTGTACTTTTGACATCGGATCCGTGCATTTGTACAATTTTTTCCCTTCCTTTTGCTGAGTGCTTAATTCCCTCGTTCCATCACACAAATTATTCGCAATATTAGAATTTAACGGTTTATTCGCTTTTTCTTTCAATGCGTGGTGCCAGCGCCGCTATTGCAACATTTAATCCCTAGTTTTGTCACAACTTCATTTACCGCACCACCTGCCAAGTCTTCTGCGGCAACAAGTTTATGCGCATTAAAGTTTATGACAATTACAATCGCATTCCCCCCGCCTTAAGTGCATTGCTAAACCCAAAGAGGTTGATTCTCATATTCATCTGGCATTGCGTCTGCCAAAATGCAAATGAATATATCTGCATCTTTTAACTCATTGCTTTGATGCGCCGTTGGTATTGCGAAACGGTTGCAAATCTTATTTGTCGACTCATGCTGTGGAACGGTCAGTTTTCCATTTTTTTTTTTGTTGTTGTTGAATAATAATTTTCTCAGATAACATTTTTTTTCATTTTTGGAACAGCATCACTGATGAGCTTGGTGCCCATCTCGGTCTTAAGAAAGCGCCATGTTTGATCATTATTGGTGTCTGCAAAGGGCTTTTTCCCTCCTCTGAAGTTTGATCGCCCAACGGCCATTCTGTCTGAACTCTCTTTGCGACATTTTTCATCAGTTGTAAGATCCAAATGAGATGCGGTAACGCGATCATTCCCCCAAATCATGGATGAGGATTTATGAGTGTCTTGTAGGAACTTTTCCAGCGAACCTGAAAGGGCAAATACCTTTATTGGCCCTTTCTTATCTTCACGGAGTGTATTTTGAAGGTCAATTGACACACTGCTGGCGATACTCCAATTTGGACAAGAGTGGGGAAGGGACGAAAATGAAGAAAAAAAAATTATTTTAACCACAAAAATATTCAGTACATTTTATTTACAACACATCCTTCTTTAAACACTCAATGGATCGTAAATAGAAATCCATAGACAAGCAGACGAGGCACAGAGGGGTGAATCTTTTATCCACTACTCACGAAAAGGCGGTTCACAGATTTTCCCTTTCCACAGAAAACCCCTGTCGCGAGGTGAGTGCAGATTTGGATGGGACATAAAAATTTGAAAGGCACAAAGGAATCTAAAACGATTCCACCCTAACGCGAAAAGAGGCTAACGGAGTAGGAGACAAAGTTGAGTAGTTTGAGGATTCAAATCGTACAGAGTAAACTTGATAAGTTTTTCTCTCGTAACACATTCTTTTCACAAGCTTCTTACGTACAAAAAAAGAAAAAAATAGAGAGGCTGATTTACAGAAATTATTAAAAAGAGCATAATCACATTCCCCACCATTAAGCACATCAGTCTAGAGAGCACCTTACGAATATTTGCTTTTCCCGTCGTCAGCGCGCACTGCAGTATGCTACGATAATGGTAATAATGTACAGCGTGTCAGAGAGAGACCTGAATAAACCATAAAACGGTGAAAGATGTTGAATATGCATGCGCGCCAAACACTAGGAGGCAAAGCGAGCATCACTCAGACAAGCTGTCAGATGAGAAATCGAAGAGGGAACATCATTTCCTCTCTCAACGCGTATGATGAGAACTTCTATGCTATCTGCATCGCATGTGCTGATCGTGGGTGCGATAGTAAACGTCTTTTGAGTATCAACTAAAACATATGACAAAGCTATAAGATACTTCCCCTTCCTCACCATTAAAAAACAACAACAAAAAAACGCCTAAATTATAAAAACGAAAAAGGGAAAAAAAAAGATGTGTAGAAAATGATCCCAAGAAGAAGAAAAATATGTTACATTATTACGTCAGCAGTTATCACATAAACGAAAAGATTTTCTAAAAAATATGGTCGAAAATTCGCCGTCAAATTACCGTTTATGAAAAGGGAAATTATATATATATATATATATATATATTTTTTTTTTTCTCCGTGTGTCAATGAAAGATGAAAAAATACCGTTGCGAATCCATCATATATTGAGGCGGGTGGATACACTTCTTAACCAAATGTGACGAATGGAAGCTCTTTATACGGTGTACTTCTTTTTGTTTGTTTCTTTGGACTTGACAGCGGTCAGAAGAATCTTTTATTTAAAAAAAAATAGAAAAAAATTTGGGACCATTTTAAGAATTAAAATGGGAAGGAAATATGGGGAAGTGTATAGAAACAAAGTGCATTAATTCGAATTATCCTTTAATTCGCACAAAGCACAGCGTAGCACAAGAGTTGTCGTGTGATACGTTCATAAATAAATAAATAAATATATATATATATATATATACTTCTACACTTCTCGCTGTATCCCTTGGAGGTTTCTTGATTCCAAAGTGACAAACAATGAAAGCAAAACCCCCCACAACTTTGTACAAAAAGAAAACGACATATATATTGGTATATCGAAAAAATGTTTTTTTTTTGTGTGTGTATAGTGGCATAAAAATATGAAAAACAAGTAACAATAAAACAAAACAAAACGAGCAAATAGCGGATCACAGCAAAAGTTCGCTTTTTCATTCTCTTTCACACTCCGTTTCCCAGCAAAGAACTCATCTCTTTGATACATACTAGTTTTCCCTTTTTTCTTCCACTAGTAACGCATACACTAAGGAGCAAGAGAAAACCAAAAACAATAATAAACTCTGGATCGGAGCGAAAAGCTTCGTTGAATCAAAATAAAGCACAAACCCAAGCGTCGTTATTTTTGTTATTTTTGCTATTGTTATTGTTGGTAGTGGTGGTGGCGACGAAAAAAAATAATAACGAAATTCAAAATATATATACTTTCAGTCCAGTGTCCTCCTGTTTATCCACAAGGTAAATATAATCATAAGTTTCGCTCATATTTGCTTCTAAAGCATTCTCAACCAATACATCTCTCTCTCTCTCTCTCTCTCTCTCTCTATATATATATATATATATTGGAATGTTTACTTCCTATGAACTGTCGAAAGCCATTTTAAGTTGATGACTTTTAAGACTGGGCACACATCATTAAGTTTGAGGATTTTTGGAAAGTTAGTTCCTCTCCGCACTTCCACGGTTGCCTCCTCAGCCAAAAATCGGATACTCTTCTCCTCTTTTTTCGAGCTGAGTCGTGTCTCGTAAACCCATGCGGTTCGGTTCACCACTTCTGGAAGAATAGAGGGATAAGCTTTTCGTGGTCCTGGAAAATGTACAACAGCAGGAGTCGCGTCCCGATTTTCAGCAATGTTAAAAAAATGGGGAAATGGGGGTTCGTTTTCATCAATGAACTCTTGTATCTCATCTGCACTCCAAGGCTGTAAACCAATAGTTTTAAAATCATCATATGGGCATACGAATACATCGACATGGTAGTCAATCGAAATTAAACCATATGGTATGACCAGGTTTGGGTTCACAGTGCTTTCCCTAGCCACACTATACAGATAAAGAGTACTCCACATGGACTGATCACACCACCATCGCGGTCGAGTTCGCAGAAGATTCTGAAGTACATCAAGTGCCTTTTTTAAGGCCCACACACGGGCAATATATGATCCGCCATTTAGGTAACGAAATGGCGATTTTCCTGGCTCTATCTTACTGCGGTGTTCAGATTTATGCCTGTACCCTGCAGCCTCCCAAGCTGTGGTGTACATTTGCATACATCTTGTTGATAACTGAATGTTATTCGACCACATTTCGGGTCCATAACATTCAGGTTCGGTGCCAAACAAAACCGGAGCCGTCATCGTTCCGTTATGAACTGCTTCCGCATCAAAGTCCGTTTCTTTAGCGGGGGTAGAAGATATAAACTTTTGAATGGCTCGCTGGAGAGTGAAAGCTCCGGTAAAAAACGTATCACCGCCATCAAAAAAAAACACAATATCGTCATCTTTCAGCGCTTCCAGTTCAATAAATCTCCGTACCCATTGGGGGCGACGTGCATGGGAATATCTGTGTCCAATTCCAAGTGTTATCACTGCAACGTTCGAGAATATAGCGCTTGTTATCATCCGGCACCATCCCAACGAAAACCCAGTTTGATAGGTAACAAAAGTAACTCGTGGTGAGCTCGTCCGCGAAGAAGCTGGAAAAAATTCAAGCCCTTTTAAAAAACTCGCGTCCCCGGTTGCATCTGGAAGTATGAAGATAGATTGAATCATAAAAAAAAGGGATAAACATACAACTACTACTACTGCAAAGAAAATTGGTCCTTTGGTCATCTTCAACCTGTTCAAATATGCAGAGGCATGCGAAGACATTTGGACAGAAAAGTAAAAAAAAAAAAGCAATATTGTAAGAAATGGAAAAATACTCCTTAAAAGTCCTAGTCCTTTTGTATTTCGTTTTTTTTTTTTACAAAAAAGAAGAGAAAAGATAAGATAAGAAAATGAAGTGAAATTACACGCCGAAGTGTATTCTTTGCACATACAGTTTTTTTGTTTTCTTTTTTCTTATACAGTCTGGTCACATACAAAAACTGTCGCATTTCCATATCTCATATTACACTCCGCTCATTCATTGCTTTACTTCTCACGATGTGAATTCAACCTCAGGGAACCCGCCAAGTGATGCACTTTAGGGTTGAGAAGTTGGGTCAGTAAAATAATGTTATTAAGAATAAATAAAATAATAGATTCATTGCTACCTTCCCCCCTTGATGACGCGACTGAAGCCTATGCCAGATCCAGAAGGAAGAGAAAGTGTAGGTAAAGCAAAGTAAAACAAATGAGATAGCCACTTAAGAGAACACAAACGCACCCATATAAGACTCTCATATACACCACTCTGCTCTTCACAAGTTCCCGCCCTCTCCTCACAATACCCTCTCCTAAAAAAAAAAACTAATAATAACAAAAAAATTTTTTTTTAAATATTTTCTTGTTGTTATTGTTGTAGTCCTTTTGCATGAATCTAGAAAATGATTACACATTTAAGGAAGCTCTTATTATTATTTTTATTATTGTGTGTGTGTCACAGCAATAAATCCAAGTAATTCAATACACTGGTTTCACCCAAAGACCACTTCATCTTTAATGTTTTAGCGTTCGTTTAATAAACAATAGAAGGGAATGAAAGGTATGCAAAAATATATGTAAAAACATATACGTAGAAGCATGAAGAAAGTCAACAAAAAAACTCATAGTATATTTCCGTCTATTTCCACCACATCTTGAAAGGCAATTCGAGGACACGCCTCTTCTGCCAAAATCAGTTTTATTAAAGACCTTTTACAGTGCCAAGCAGCTCATCCACCGAAGTAACATTATTTTCACCACCTCCATTTACATTACTTTTCATTCATTGTTGCCGTTCGTTATGTCTCGTTATGCAAAGATGTATGCCAAAAGCAAAGGCCAATAATAATTTAAAAAATCCAACGCTGTTCGATGTTGTCAAATATTCCAGCACACATTGAATTTCCCGCACATAAACCACCGGGACAAAGGTTCACTTCTGTATTACGCAATGGCTTAAGAAGAGATAAGAAGAGAATATTTTAGCGACCACTAGTTTGATGTACATCAGTGTGCGAAATGGGGTTTCGGCACTCTAAGGGAATATCAAAGCAAGGCGTAAACTACCTGTTGTTGTTGTTGTTGTTGTGGTTTTCTCCACTATGTAGTTGCGTGGAGAAACATTCACTTCCTGTAAAACACTTTTACTCACTTAAAAGCATCTTCTAAGAATTGAAGAAAAGAAAAAAAAGAGGAGATTTCTTTTAACAGACTAGTAAATACACACATACATAATAAAAGGGGGAAAAAAAAATAAATGAGATAGCCTCAACATTGTCACAAAGTATCCAATAGAAACAAAAAGAATATAGACAGAAAGTCGAAAAAAAAAGCCCACATGCAACAGCGAGGTGTTGCGAAGGTTTTTTCGGCAATCAAACGACCACTTACCAAAAAAGAAAAAATTGAAAAAATTTGAAAAAAAAAAATAGAATCATTCCCCTCTTTCTTCATTAAATTTTTATTCCCAAAAAGATGGCCTTCTTTACCAGGAAAGAAAAAATATTGGTAATAAAATAAAAGTCAACTATCACAAAAAATAGTGTGGTGCTAAAAATCTAAAAAAAGGTACATAACATTTTTTTCTTTTCTTTCATTGCGTTTAGTGTGTAATTTTGCTTTATAAGCCAAAAAAATTATCGTGTCTTTTTTTTCCTTTGCCCTTCATCATCACCTTTTCTTTACCAGTACGAAGCAGTACCTCGATTTAAAAAGAGACATTGAAGATAAAATAAATAGGCTGAGAACAAATAAAGTAATAGTAAACGTACGTGCACACCCATAAATGTGTATATACATAGATATGTATATACATAAATGAGTGCAAAGAGAGGAAGAACGTAAAAAAAATTTGTATATATATAATAAAATACTTTTCTCAGAGAAGAGGGAATGAATATTAAAGATTGTGCGTTAGGGTGATTGTGTCAAGTAGCGCTTTATAGCATGATCAAAAGCATTGAATAGATGACACAAACAAGCGAAAGCACTGTGGCGTACCTGCTGAGTGGCGAGAGTGCGCCGTTACGGTGGCTCGTAGCGGAGCTGGAGGAGTCCCCATTCTCGAAATCCGGCCAACTCGCGTAGATGTTGTCCATTGGATAAAGCGTGGCGGTCGCTTGGACGGGGTCCGCGAGGTTTGTGGCGAACACGTACACCCCCGTGAGGCCGCTGTTCTCGTTGTACACGCGGCTCGTGACGGACTCGAGACCGCCGTCCTTGAAGACCTGCACAACCGTCCCGTCAACGAAGACGCGGAATTGCACATTGCGACTTGACATGTGCGCCCGCCCGAGCCATGTGCTGACGGCGCCGGCGGTGCCGGAGTGGGTGCGGTCAATCATTATGATCGAATCGCTCACGCGGCCCGTCGTGGTGCTCGAGTTCGCGGCCACCACGTTTCCAAAGGTGCTCATCAACGCGCAACTGAACGAGGAGCCGTCCACCGCCGTCCACGCCACGCAGCGCCGATCATGCTCGCAGCTCGCACTGCACTCATCCACATTGCTTGCGCCGGAGAAGCCGTAAATACTGCCGGTTTGGTCGTTGTTGGCGTCAATGGTGCTGGGGGCCTTCAGAGCAATGCGTGTGTACACCGAGTGGTCGGCGGAGGCCAACACATCCACACCAAGCATCGGCTCAGAGCCATCGGGGAAGTCCCCAGACCCATCGGGTAGGGGGATCACGAGGTCAATCACGAGCTCGTACTGTCGTCCAGCTGACATGGTGATAGGGGTGAAGTTGTTCATTGCTGCAAAGGATTGTGCATTCACAAGCGGTTCCTTGCGTAGCTGCTGAAGCTCGGGCATGGGAAAGCTCTTCATCTTTTCGGCATTCGCGTCATATTCCATGTCACGTGGCATATCCATAATGCCAGACCATCCCTGGACGGTCATCTGCTCCTCCGTTATCTCATCCGCAAGCAAGCCCCAAAGAATCGATCGGCCAAGAATGGGGTCATAGTTCTGCTTCGACGCATACCAGCGGCCGTAGTCAATAAACGTTGGTGAACGGTCCATATCCTCCTCATAGATAGTTTGGCCTGCACTGTTTTTCCCACCGTAGGTGCCGTAAACCCAGTAGTCCTGTCGGATGACCATTGTTGAAACCTTCAAGTAGTGATCCGATCCCACCAGGACAAGGTCAGGGCACTCCAGCATGCGATAGGAGTCCATCGTCTCATGCCAAATGGCGTGCGAGTACTTGAAGCCAGATTGCCAAGTGGGGTCCGCAGTGGAGAAGACAACAACGTAACCGTGATCCCCATCGACGGGGTCATTCATGCGCGCTGCAAAAGCCACCAGCCACTCGGAAGCATTATCAGGATTTACCCAGAAATTTGTTGGGTCTCGGAAGTTTTCAAGACCCACCAGGTTTGGTACACTGTTCTCATCCAGAACTGGATTAGAGTTTAACTTGACAAACGAGTTGAGTGTGCGTGGCGCGTTGGCACCGTCAATATCCTCACTTGGCGGCAAGGCAATACACTGACGCTGAATATTAACGTCGGCGGCACAAGTGTACATGAGGACGGGTGTTCCGGACGGATTCTGTGTGATAGAGCCACTATAGGCACCCCAATTATCATACCGTTTGTCATTTACCAGTGCAACACCCTTACCATGCCACTTTACATAATCTGTCGAAGTGAAATGGTACCAATTAATGCTTCCCCATAGAGGGCCGTTTGGGTTGTATTGCATATAAATGTGCATCGTACTGGTGATTGGGTCACGGAATGGACCATTCGGATCATTAATCCAATTATTGAGTGGACGTAAATGAAACTGTGGACGCTGAGCTGTCGCTTCACGTGCCAACAGTAGCACAATGGCTACGAGGGCAATGTGTATTATCACGGAGAATATACGCATCACTTCTCGTTTAGGGTTCGACCTTGAAAGTTAGATAGAAAGCTTTCGTTAGTTGCTTTAACTAGCAAAACGGATGATTCCACAAAAAAGGAAAAAAAAAAACGGGGAAACAGAAGGCATATCAATCAGTCAATAAGAATGTCCAAGTGAGGAAACATGCAACGACAAATCTCCGAAAGAATAATAAGAATCATATTGGGAAGGGAAAAAGGGTGGAAAAAAAAAAAAGAAGACAAATCAACTATTGTAAAGTTTTTCGTTTACTCCACTGTGACAGAAAGCACACACTTGCACACACACACACACATATTTACATAGAAGTAATGCAGATGGGCTTAAGAAACAAACCCCCAGGGAAGGTTAGAAGGACGGTAAGGTGAAGAAGTATATTTGGTTTGCTCTACAAAACACAAAAATACAACAGTAAAGTGACTGAAATCCGTCATGATAATGTCGACGCACGCCTCGCAACTCTTGTGCATAGCTCGCAGAGCATCTGGAGGAACAATAAGAGGAAGATATAAGGAAAAAAAAAAAATTATTCTCTGTTTACGGATCTGTTTAGACTGCAGTTGTCGTCCTCATTGTAAGGCACAAGAATACGTTGTGTCGAGCAAAAAAACAAAAAACACGCGTACATGTTGCAGAGTTGTTAACCTTCTCATCTACTTGCCGAATTGGAAAGGATCGGCAACAGTACCCAACGGCAAGAAAAAATTCACCCTTGTGATATAGCCTTATGGTTGTCTTTTGTGTGTAGTTTGTGGTGCATCTTTTTTTTTTTTTTCAAGCTATAGAAATAAAAAGAAAACATAATAATCATAATAAGATAGAGAAAAGGAAAGAAAAAAAATTGGTAAGTTACTTGTAAAATGTAGGACGAAGAGGAACATGAATCTTTACATTACTTCTTTGTTCTTTGTTTGACTTTTTTTTTTTAATCATGCAAGGATCAAAAAAAAAAAAGGAAAATAAATGAAGTCAACATTTCTTTTTTGTTTCCTTTGTTTCGTGTTCCTAAAGACAAAATAAGAGTCCATAAATAAATGAATATATATATATATATATATATATATATATATATATATATTCATTTTCATTCATGTGTACGCATGCATCATTTTTTTTGTCTTTTTTCTTTTGTTTGTTTGCTTGTTTTTGCTTTCTACATACATCTAAAGGTACATTTAAAAAGAGAGTTGCGTAAAGAGAGCAGCCCCACGAAGTACCCAGTGACTTTCAGAATCTGATGGTCGACGTGGTAAGTCGATCGCGAGAATGAAATTCGTGGAATGCCCGGTCGTTGACAGCACACCCCGTCTATCTGTGGTCTTGTAGCAAGGGCATTGGTAAACAGGAGCATCGGGAAGATCCTGCTGTGGACATGGCAACAACTTCAGGACAGGGAATTTGATAAACAATTCTTTTGGTTTACTTTCACACAAGACACCATTGATGGGATCCCACCCAGCGCCTTCGAGAAAGAGGCCGTAAATATAGCAACCATCCTCCGGCGGAGTAGAGCAAGACTCCTCCGTTAGAACGGTAAACTGCCAAGTCAATTTGTCTATCTCTATTTTCCATTTGCGCGCGTAGTTTTGCATCACACCTGTCAAGAAGGATTGGGTGAAGAAGAATCCACTAATCCAGAACATTGGTGGTGGCCCCTCGTCACACCATTTTTGAAGGAATTGAAGGCGCTCAATAAGATCATTAACGTATGAACCAAAAGGCTTTAGAGATGGATACGATCGCTTCTTCCAGAGTTCTGGAACTTTACCGTCAAACATGGAATTGAATACTTCCTCTAGATCCGCACTCATCACCACTTTCCCGCTGATGGCATCTTGAACATCCGCAAGTGTCTGCCTCACGATGACAAGTAATCGTTTGTAACGTATTGCCTCTTGTAGTAATACAGTGTTCATTGACTGGGCGTAATCAATTGGATGTTTTCGTTGAATCTCCTCGATATCAAAGGGACGGGGTAAACGGGAGAGTATATGATTGGCCAGTTCCTTGACAGTTGCTTTTGGGTCAATCTTGGTGGCAGAGTCTGTAGATTCTCTGGGTTGTGTCAAGAGAGTTGCCTCAAGAAGATTTTTGGCGTCCCGTTCGTCTTTCGTGATGTCTGCATTCTCATGAAGACCAAACACGGCGGGAGGCTGTTGTGTCGGAAAGTTTTGAATATACTCCACATACGTGCTATACTCTCCAAAAGGAGGAGCATAGTAATCTGGGGCATCCTGTGAAAAGACGTAGTCTTCATCCAAAATAAACGGTGTAAAATAAACGGAAAGCGTTGCCATGATACAGCGACGATCCCAGTCATCTGTTACACGACCACCATAGTTACATTGACCTGTAAGATACAAAAGCGCATCGTACGGCACCTCATCATTCTCATTTAGGAACATAAGGAGTTGACGCACACTAATGCGTCGATCGGTGTCATTGAATTCGTACTGTCGATTCCACCCAAGAGGTCCAAATTGACGCCGCTCCTGAACCACCGCATGGAAAAAGCAAAGACCAAATAACATTTTTTGCCATGTTTCGGGCTTCGTAGATGAAGCAAAGAACTGTGGATCTGCCACTGGATCAGTTAGGAAAGACTGTAGAAGATTATTTTTGAGTCCCTTGGGAGGTTCTTGTACAAGTTTTACACCATTTTGGAGAATGACAATCGGAAACGTTTCACTCGGAAGAGAAGTTAACCATAAGCGGTATTGTTGGTGTAGCTTTATTTTTTCCCCACTATCACTATAGTTTTCAATAATGCGCGAGAGCTCTGGCATAAAATCTTGGTAAAGATGACAATTCTGTAGGAATACCCAGTGTCCCATCTTAGTACCGTCATTAATGAGTTCACGTGCAAAAACATTCTGACCTTGTCCCAGCGAAAGTTTAAAAAGACGGCTGCTCATCCCACGTTGCTCCGCAAGTCGGTCCAACTCGGCATTTGGGTCTGCACCAGGTGAAAGCACTAGTACAAGTGGTACAGATGGATCGTGCTCCAATTCATCGACAACCTCTTCAAGTGAGTAGAGAGGCGGTTCAACAAAGTAATCACCGAGCTGTAGTCTCACAAATTCCATCACAGCTGGTACAATCTTGTCCGGACGCATGCAGCGAACCACAACAAGCTTGAGAATACCAGGAATCTCCGCAAGGGTGGATGGAAGTGTCATCGCTAGTGGGTCCGCAGCCTCGTAGTACGAACGGAAGAATTCCTCATTTTGTTGAAAAGTTTCAGTAAACGAACGGATGGTCGAGAGTTGCGAGCTCGCGCGCCAGATTAACTTCCAGTTCTGATCAGGTAACCATTGAGGAAACGGGTTTGATATCAATCCCTCATCGGCCTCAAAGCCACCCATTAGCAACCAACGAAGTTCCATTGGGTCCACCTCATGAATCTTGAGGCACATAGTAAACGAAAAAAGCAACTGATCGCGTGCAAAGAGGGAACGACAAATGCGTTGGTAGAGAGATCGCTGAAAGGTGACGCGTATGTTTTCAATACGTGTGTTCACATCCTCTGACTTCTCACTACGTTGTAGTGCCTCCTGGAATATGGAGACATACGCGTTGAGTGAGTTTTGGTACATGGGGTCAATATTTGACAACTCTGTAACACAGAAGAAAAGAGAGGCACCAAGATTCGCTACAGGAATAAAAAGACTTCGTGTACGATCACTAATTCGCTCCATCGCCTCAATCTCTTCCTGACGCTTCGCAATTTGATCACTCTGCATCTTGGAACTGTCGAGTTCCTCAATAGCTGTTTCACTCTCGAGGATATTGCCTTCCGATGAGAGAATAGCCAGAATTTTGTCCTCTGTACGCTTTAGGCTAGCCTGATTTTCCGCAGCCTCTAGCGTCAACGCCTGCTTCTTCTCCTCGACATCACGCCGTTCGCTCATCATGACGCGTTGTAGTAATTGATCTTGTAACCCCTGCTGCGTGATCATAAAGTTGATGAGTGTCACCTTTGTACTCACTTCTGGTAAGAAATGTGGACGTGGTAACTTGGTCGTCATGTAAAAACGGAATTTTTCATTCCATTCAACAGGTTCACCAAGGTGTACAACGAACACATTACCTTCACGCGTGACGCGTTTTAACAGCAGATTTTCCAACATCGGATCAACTGTTTCGTCCAAGTTTTCTAATAATACCGGATGACCCTGTGCGACAGCGTTGCGAATGGTTCGCATGCAGTCTGCTTCAGAGGGGCGAGTGATGACAAGACCATTAGCTCGCTCCATATTTCGAATCCAGTTATTCGCTTGTTGTTGTGGATCGACAAACAAAGGCCAGCGTCCTGATGTTTTGATAATAACCGCATTGTCAATAGAAAAGTTGTCCGACGGTAACTGTTGCAGTTTCCATGATTGAATATCAATAGGAGAACCAACAAACTTGGCGAGCGCATAGTCCTCTGAAACGAGAATCTTGTGCTCACGACACATGGTGAGCCATGTTTTTGTCGTCTTCTCTCGATATTTGTGGAGAAAAGGTCCCATGTAGGCGACAACACCGGCACTAATAATCACATTACCCACAACATATTTGAGTTCCTCCTCAAAACGTTTACTCTCCTTAGCAAAACGAACTTTTTCCCCGCCAAGTCCTTCAATAAGCTTCTTTGCACGAGTGAGCTTCACATCTGTATCATTAACCTTCTCCTCGAGAACTTGCTTGTCCTTTTTAACCATTTCAAGGTGATTTGTTAGATCTGTTAGCTTCTCGTTAATAATGCGCAGCTCCTCCTTTTTCTTGTTGAGACTACCCATGGCTGTATCATACTCCTGTTGCGCTGCAGCCGCCTGAGCGAGGAGTGGTTTAATGATTTTGTTTTGCTTATAGTATTCTACCACTGCACGAATATAAGTTGCCACACCGACAAGTGCAACAGATGTTTTCTTAATCTTCTCCATCTTGAACATTTCATTTAACATTTTCTTTTTCACCTCTTCAATCTGTTCATCTGGTGCATTGTCAACGATGACCGGGTAAGCGTTTAGTAGAGTATTTTTAAATTCACCGGTAAGCAATGTCGTCTTTGCGTGCTCCCAGTACGGAACAGAGACACTCCCAGTAAGAGGATCTCGTACAGGTTTTGGTTTATACGAACCACCCAATAAAGTACAGAGAACTTCAATAACATATTTCACACCCTGCGGAGGCGTCTTTAACGCCTTGATCTCCTGCAAAGCCTTTGGATCAAGATCCAGCACAGCGCGTTGGGCCTGTTCCACGAGCGGTTGTGCCTCGTCAACTTTTTTTTGTGAAGCGTCTTTAATTTCCTTTGCAGCAGCCGCCTGCTCATTCGCGGCGGCTTCATCCACGGCGACAATTGCCCGTTGCTCCTCTGCCACACGGCTCTCCTGTTCCACCTGTTTGATAAGTGCGTCTGTCTCACTCTGTTTCTTCGCGAGTTCTGGTCGCATGAGAGCGAGCTCCTGCTGCATCACCTCCACCTGATCTTCTGTCTTTTTTAACTGCATAAGACCATTTGCGTAGCGGTGCATCATCGCCGTCAACTCCACCCGTCGCTCATCGAGGAGACGTGCAAAAGTGGAGAGGAGATCAAGATAGGATGTGGGTGTCACATAAGTGTATTGTCTTGCCTCCGTAAGATATATTTTACCAAGATCGCGTACTTGTTGTTGGAAGCGGACAAACATTTCTTGTGCAGCAGTCCGTTCTCGCTCTGTCAACTCCACTCGGGCAAGAAAGCTCTTGGCGACTGATCGTAGACCATCCTCGGGCCATTCACGAAACCAGTCAATTGTAGTACAATTCACAAGTGATGGAAACTTGCGCAATCGTTCACGCAGGACACTACCAATTGGTGAGAAACAAAGTGCTATATGCATAAACTTTCGGCACCGTTCAACAAATAAGGCTTGTAGAGCCTCAGCGGTATCAGGTCGTCCCAATTCCTTTCCCTTTTCACGCAGTGAGGCGACAGCATCTTCGTATGTCTCTCTGTCTTGTTTTGTATCCCAGATACCTGGAACCTCACCAGTGTTAAGAAGACTACATATATCTTCCAGGAAACTTTCTGCCGTGATTTGTGTATCAGTCATGACAAAAACGGTGGAGTAACCACTCTTGCCTGTACGCAATAGAAGAACACGAACGTCATCTAAAAAGTCACTGTGATCATAATCCTTTGTGGGTGTGATGGTCATGTAATCACATTCCTGTAAATAGGCAGCGAGCTTTGTACAACTACGCCGACCGCTACCGCCTACACCAATCAGAAGAAGATTACCTCCTGGTTGTCGGAGAACGCGGCAAATACGACAGATGTGTATAAGTACATAATTAAAAATAACCAAATCCAAACTATTTGAGGAACTTGAGAGATTGTAAAGATCTAATTTACTCTCAAGTACCTTACGGGCGTCCGCCACATTTGGTATTTCCTCATAGTAACCATCGTCACTCATAAAGGTGGAGAAGAGGACTGGATTTTCTGTACTCTGCAGATTTTCAAGTGGAAGCTTGAAGTGACGCTGTGACAGTTTCCCTACCTCTTCGAGAAACCAAGACATATCTTTATCATCCACAAAGCGATCTGCAAAAGCGCGAGAAACTTCATGCATCCAGAGCACTGAGAGCTTGCGTTCATCACTTATTTTTGCCGCGTTTGCCATATCAATACCCTGGAAAACTTTACTTACATCACGCAAGTTAAATGTATAGTGCGACTTCTCAGGTGATGGTTTTAGATTTTCCACAAGTGTCTCGTATAGTTCTACTGTCGCACTCACTAGTGCAGTACTCATCGCGCGCAGTGCGGTGGGAAAGCCTTTACCCAGAATCCAATCAGTGAGTGTACCGAATATCATACGTAATGTAGGCTCATCAAAAGCAGGAATAGCGATGGAATTAAAATGACGCGTAAAACGTTGTGTAATAGGGTTACGCCCACCCCCAGCCGGTCCCATGGCACAAAGGAGAAGAATGTCCAAAAGTCGACGAAACTCAATGTTATCCTTTGTGTGATTGTACCAACCCCCGTGATCAAGGAACTGACGTAGTAACTCAATGGGTGGTTGTGCGCCATACTCTTCCAGTTGTGGTAAATTTGTATCATCGACAAAAATCATCATTTTTTTGTTAATTGGTGGACCGTAAAATCCCTTGCGACGCTTCTCCAGACTCCCATCAACAATACGTTGTAGGTGTCCTGCAGTTGTCTGTGCAGAAAATTGTATCATATTGAGGGCATAATTCTCCTCCGGGAGTCCTTTAAGGAGTGAACGCATCATGATTGTTTTACCAGTTCCTGTGTCACCAACAAGGAGAACAGGATGCATTGCCCCAAGCATCAACTTTGTCAAGTAGGCGTAACGCACCTGTGTACTTGTGGGTACAATAATATCCTGATACTCGGCACCCTCTTCAATAATGAACTCAGGTACATAATCAACCCATGGAGCGAAATGAACCTCACCTTCTGTTTCAAGTCGTACATCGTAAAAAGAGCGTTTATTCTCTATAGGTGGGAGTGCAAACTTATAACGACCCTCTGCTGCGGCATGGGCAATGGCTTGGTGAAATGCCGCACTCATCGTGGCGCGATCTTTTGTAAAGAGGCAACCACCAATAGACCAAGTGAGAGCAAAGACAAACCAACCCTCAACTTTCATTAGTAATGTTCGTGCCGCGGTGGAAGGATCCATCACGACAGCAGCCGCTGCGGCCATTGCCTCCTCACTTTCAAGCTCCATCAAGAGAGTGGAGAAGAGTTTAATAAAACTCGCCACAGCAACAAGGGCACCTTGTGGAATAACCGTTCGTACATCCTTTCGAGCCACCTCTAACATTGGGGGTATAAACACATCAACAAGGGAGTGCAGTGAAGTCATCAACTCCGTATTAGCACGAATGGTGTCTGGTAGCGTGTTGAAATACGAATCAATGAGACAACGCCAGCCTAAAGAGTCGGACTCGACGTATACCATACCACAACGTGAGACTGTAGCCGGTGAAGCATGAGCTAGATCTTGAACTTCAAATATAAGATTCATCTCCTTGGACATGGGAATAATATCACCATTCTGTAAACAGAGTTTCTTATTGTCATCGAGCACCGTATTCATATTCTCAATCCACACAGCATCTACAGGGCCATCAAGGACAAGCCATTTCCGATCTGTCGACGTATCCTGTGCGGCACGACGAAAACGGTACGGAAGGATACCATCTGTCCATTCACCCGAGGCTTCAACTTTACCGTATAACTGTGGCATCGTCACAGATTTTGGATTCATCGTAATAAGACGTGTTCGTCGCTCCTTACCCAGAGCCTCCATGAGACTTAAAGCCTCAGAAAGGCACTGTAGGATCTTTGTTTTCGCACCATAGGAAAACCCAACAAGCATCATACCATGACGTACAACAATCATCTCGTATGTTTGACGTATCTTAAGCTCAAAGTATTCGGTTAGTTGTAAGTTACGGGTTTGACATACCCGTGTGAGGGCATCATGCATGTCAGCGTAGTCTGGCTCTGGTAACTCAACACCAGGAAAGAGGTCAGAGATGATACCACGGAAAAGTTCCACATCTTGAGTGAGAAATTTAGGAAGATTCACATCCTGAATGGAGCGTAACATCAGCACTTGTTCATCCTCATCAGGGTAGGCTCGCTTGAGGCGACCAGCAGCTGTCAATACTGCTTTAACAGCACGCATACCATAATCATAGTGATCCTGCGACGAAAGTTGCTCCGAGCAAAGTCGGTATGTGGCGACAATTTTCTCTGCGAGAGTTTTACCATGTAAAAAGCCATAAGAGTAGAGCTGAATCTCACCAATCATGGCATAATTCGGTACCATCATAGCCACTGGACGGAAAAGGGCCTTGAGGTTATCCGGTAATTCTGCACGACCCGCATAACCAGGATTCATTGTAATAAAAATCGCACATCCTGGATCAAGACGTATTTGTGCACCTTCAAAAATAAATTCACTACGCTTTTGAATAATGGCTTCCTGAATCACCGCTACCTGTTGTGCAATGACAGAAAGCACCTGAATCTCAATTCGATTAAACTCATCGAAGCAGCCCCAGGAACCAGACTGAGAAAGTCCCTTGAAAAGTTTAGCCATATCCTTCGCTGTGATTTGATCGGAACAGTTATACACAACACAATATTTACCTAATGCCTTGGCAAGATCCTTTGTTGTCTCCGTCTTACCAGTTCCTGCTGGACCTTCTGGAGCACCACCATAGTTAAGATGAAGCGCACCAATCAGAGTGCGATAACAACGATCTGTGAGTGGTGTAATGACGAGACGACCCGTGTTACCAAGGTACTCATACCCATAACGTAGTGAGGCGTTAATTTGATGGACATACAACTGATCCTCTTGCCAGTAGTATCGTAATTGTGCGAGCCAGTCAAAACTTTTTGGTGAGTCAACACCTTTTTCTGAAAGTTGCCCAATGATGTCCTTTCCATGTACCTCCACCACAACGAGAGCCTCCAATGTGCAGCGCTCCACCGCGGCAAGATTTCTATCACGTACAAGCACAATAAGATCGTCGAGTTGGCTCACACACTTCTCATGGTACGAGGTGAGACCAACTGTGCCCTCCGTGTTCATCGCCTCAGTTGCCTCCATTGTCCAGTAAAGAGAGCATACAGCAATAACCACTTGACCTGGCCATGCACGAATAAATTCTGTACGTTTAGCCCGTGTCGCGTAATCTCCCGTGGCTTGTCGTAATTGATCAAGGATAGTATCCTTCATGGTCGTTTCAAGAGCCTGAAGCCATTGTTCAACAAGATTCTGGTGATCACCAGGGTTCACAATACGTATGAGTTGTACAACTTCACCTTCAGAAGATTCCATGGCGAGAATGTCATGCGCGTCAGCAAACTGAATACGTTTGATACCCTCAAAACATTTACTGAGGTATGGTTGAACAAGGTATGGATCTTTGCTGTCAGATAATATTTGCAAAAGTTCCTCGTTTGAAATAAAGTAAAAACGTGGAAATGCCATACGTTTAGTCTCCAGAAACTGTTGTAACTTCTTGAGGATGACATCAAGATTGTTATTATTATCTGTCAAAATCTTGAGAAGGACCTCGTCCTGACAACGGGTAAGAATCTGTGGAGTAGAGCGGGTCTGTTCCATGATTTTGTGCCATGACTCATCAATCACGACAAAGAGAGCTTTTTCTTTAGGTAAACTACGTGAAATGTCAGCAGAGGAAAAGATCGGCTCAAGATAGGCCCATGTCCCTTGACACTTGAACCACTCATCTACAGTGCATTGTATCTTATCGAGTAGTCGCTCCCATTGGGAAACACGTGCCTGCAATGCGGGGGCTTGACGTACAATCGGTTTCCCCAGCATAGATTGCGTCTTTAGAATATGCTCATCGAGTGTCAGTTGCATAATATCATTTGATTTCAGTTTATGGGTGTCTTGATACGGTTCCATATCAAAGAGTAATTTTTTCCATTCACCCTCCATAGCCATAAGTTCACTCTCAAGTTCAAAAGATTTCTGCGCAACAGTGGCAATACCATCAATCTGTGTCATGTAATCTAGCATACCAAGTTGAATGAAGTCATTGAAAGGTCGCTGTTCATTGGCATCAGCTCCACCAGTACCGACGTTTTGCTTTTCTTTTGGAACCCCACAAATTTGATAAATGGCCTTCCAATGACTCCCTTGGAGATTACTTCGCAAGGCATAAAGAAGCGGAATATACGGCTTGAAGTCAGTAATACTTTCACGAATACGTTTTACCACCCCCATTGGTTCCGCTTCCTTGATCTTTTTCGAAATAATTGCAATTTTCTTTGACAAATCCGTCAATTGACGATCTGCATCTACAGGTTGAAGTGCGGCAATCCGAGTATTAAGCCAGCGTTCACTCTCATTGTTAAAATGACTTACCACACTCCATAGAGTGTGGTAAGGCTCTAGTTGTGCCTTTACCTCTTTTAACTGTGGCCATTTAGACTGTGGAAGCCCAAAGAGTCCCTCGTGAGTGTTGTACAGTTGAATTTCATCCTGGTACTCGTGAATGCGTTGCTCAAGAGAGCGTGCCTGCTCGTAATATTGGTCCGCAAGCGCGTCGTCGCCGTAGTGTGTAAAATCATCCACAGCGTTGGCGAGTTTTGCAATGTTACTTGTCAATAATTCGCAGTTATCACGCAGTTTCTGCATAAGGATGCTGCGATATTCCTTGCTACGGAAGTTACCATCATCGAGTTCCTGTTGTAACCGCCGTGGCCACTCATAGGCGGTGCGGTAATCATCAAAGGCAGCCGATGAGAAATTATAGCAATACTTGAAAAGTAAATCAAAACCCGCAGAGATGGTATCAAAGGATGTGTTAATCTGTTCCTGGCGACTTGGAATGTCATCAAGAAAGTCACGTAACTCCTGTAATTCCTCTGGTGAGCGTGGTTCGACAGCCATACGCTCACTCATGGTTTCATAGTCGCGTAGAATACCTGTGCAATTATTGCGCAGTCGCCCAGCAAGGGCCTCCATCAAGGCATTCTGTACCCGTGTTGCTTTGGTGAGTAAGGTAGCCTTTATTCCACTGCAGTCAACAAAAAACATTTCATATTTTACATGATTAGGTGTGCGTGTAGCAATACGATTTCGATCTCGCGCGAGTCGCTCAAACGTCCAATCGTATTCTTCTAAAGATAGCCCTCCTGACTCTCCAGCGCCGTCTTCCGATTCCGCCGCTGCAACGAGCGTGGCAGGGTCAAGGGTGAGGACATACTCAAAAGCCGCATACATCTGCCGCAGCTGTAGAGGTGCCTCCACATTTGCCTCCAGTGTCGCCTCAATCATTCGCTCCGCGGCAAGCACAGGGGACTCGTCCTGCTCGAGGGGTCGTAGAATAAGTGGGGGAATAGAGAGTAAAGGAAAAAGCTGGTCTCCCATACCGGGAACGCGGTCGGCATGAAGAAAGCAATTCGAAAAGACAGCGGATACAGCATGTGACACCTCAGTAAGTGACGGGGAAAAACCGACACGCCCTTCACACTCTACGAGTCTAAGAATGAATAAAGGGCGAATGCCAGAGGGATGCATCGTCAGATCCACCACTCGGCGAGTGTAGGGAAGGGAATTGCGAAACGTACCCAATCGCCAAACAAATGGCACCTCCTCTTCATCATCACCATCATCATCCTCGTTCTCCTCCGCACGCTCTGTATCCTTGTTACCAGATGATCCATCTATACCTGATGCTCGTGAGGGTGTTTTGGTAGTGGCTGTTGTCGTTGTTGTTGCGGTTGCATTTGCCGTTGCCGCTTTTCGACTTTTATTTTCATCAGGGACTCGTCGTCGACCGTCTGTTGCTTCAGTTTTTGTGGCAGCCGCCCGTCGCTCTTCGCGGCGTTCGCGTCGGCGCTGTTCCCAATGTTTACGCTCCGCCACATCCTCAGGAAGGTCCTCCATCACCGCGTCATCGGTACGCGGACGCACTCGGTAGTGGTGAATAAAAGTTGCAAACTCCTCAAGTGAGGTAAGGAGGAGCTCACGCAGTTGTGAAGACATCATGACATTCACAAGCTGCACAAAGCGATTCATACGGCTACCCGTATACCGTTCCATACTATCCTCATAGAAACGGAAATGTGGATCGAGGTTGTTTTGAATCGTACACCGTATATTCACGCTCCACTCATTGCGCAGTCGCTCCGCCACACTGAAGCCACGATGTGCCTGGATTTCCTCAAAACTGCTCAACTCAATTGGCATTTCACGGGGTTTGAAGTGTGTAAGACAGAGCAGCTGACCCCCGTACTCGGACCACTGCGTGTGCAGCGCATTGATCGTCTCTTGCAAGATGGCGTGTGTTTGAAAGAGGTTTTCCGCCACAAAAGCGCGTGCCGCCATGAAGTTCGGAGAAGGCGTGTCAATGGTGCCGCGAAGGACCTCCATGGATGGTGGGGTTGGCGGGGGCGGGAGGCCAAGGGCGTCGGTGCGTTGCTGCTCCAACGTTCCATCTTCCGCCGCCTCACGCCAGTGCTGGGCCCGCGTCAGGCTCTCGTAGTACAGCGTCTCGAGTTCCTTTGTGCACTCCTCCACCAGGTGCAACGCGGCAAGGGGAAAGCGGCGGGCGACGAGGCCAATGATGCGGTCTATTTGGGCTTCGTCCATTGGAGCAAAGCAGGAGGTGCTGTGCGAGGACAAATACATCCGCCCGCGTAACGCCGCCTCCGTGTCGCGTCGGTACGCCTCGGCCTGTCGCCGGCGTTCCTCCCACTGCGTCGCGTCCTCGTCATCGAAGCGGAGGTTGAGCCGCTTTGTCCACTTGGACTGCCCACTGTGCACCCACACAATGCGGTAGCAGTTCGTGGCGACGTCGAACGCCACCACGACGCACGGACGCCACTCCGTGAGATTGCTCTCCTTCTCAAAGAATGGCGAATGCGCGGGTGTGCCGTCGGGGCCGCCAAGGGCGATCCACTCCTGTGGCGTGTGCAATTCAAAGTCGTCGTTGTCGAAGTCCTCGAGCGGAAAGTACGTGCGCGGGGGGCGGGGGGAAAAGGCGAGGGTCTCTTTCCCCTCTGAGACGACTGTCCTTGCATCGTTGGCCTCGTTCGGCATCGGCGTGGCGTCGTCGATGGCGGGCGGGGCGGTGCGTGCGCGTTTGGATCGAATGGAGCGGAGAAGGGGCGTCGGCACGCGCAGCGGAAGCGGGGCGGCGGTCGGGTCCGTTAGGCGCGGCGGTTTCGACGGCATGGGGCGACCCAACGTACGATGCATGCGGGCACGAAGTGGGGCCTCCGACTTGTGCTGCACAACGGAGTCAATGAGGGGGCGCTCGTTCTGCTCGAGGCGCCACTGCGCGAGGTAACCGCGCGTCACGGCGGCGCGTTCGGCCGCGGATTTATCTTTTAACAACTCCTCAGGCACCGCGCCGCCGGGCGGGGCGCCACGTTTGGGACCCATAGATTTCATTGCCATGTCAGGTGCTTCACTGAGTGCTAAACTAAAGAAACTGGGTATCCATGAAAAAGGGGGGAAAAAAAAAGGTACATTAAAAAAAAAAAAGCAGCAAAAATCGCAAAACGGCTTCTCCATGATGTCATTACAAAGGATTCCTTCCGAATGACGCACACCAATGAGACAAGGTGTATCTACAATAGCAAATACACAGATGAATGTGATCGAAAATTAAAGTATCAATATAAAATATATACTATCTTTTAACACAAAGCATACTCCCATGCAGAAACACAAACAGGAAGAAAAAGGCAAAAAGAGAGTGTGCACTGAAAAAGAAAAAGAAAAAAGCAATAGTAAAAATACCAACAGAAGAGTCGTAGAGAACGAAGAGGAGAATCCTATGCCTTCAAATCCATGCCTATTTATGCACTCTCCTCTCTCTTTTTCTCTCTCTCTCTTCTTCCTGTATGCACACATCCACACGCTTTACACCGCATCTCTGCCTGTGGGAATGGTGTGTTTGGGTGGAAATGCCCCATTTTACTCGCGACGTTGCCGCTTAACGGGTCTTGCGTCTACATCCAAGAAGTCGCATGCCTCCTCATCCTCCGTCCTCTCGCGCTCTCTCTTCTTCGCCTGCATTTGTGCAATCTTCCGCCTCGCGCCGTTTGACTTCAGCATACGAAGGTATTTGCGCAACTCCCGCCGCCGCTCCCGCGCCTCCTCCTTCATTTGGGAGGTCACCACAACGGGTGGCTTCTTCGCCCGACGTCGAGCCGCACGAGACATGATGGGCTCTTTTTTGCTTTCCTCCGCAACCGGAGATGTTTGGGGGGGATCCTTTAACGGCTCTTTTCCCGCATCCACCATCCTCACAGGTTTCTTCAATTCCCGCACCATACCCTCACTTTTCTAGTTTCCACAGCTCATAATCAATGTACATATGCGTATACACGTTATTTGAAAAGAAGAAGAAAAAAAAAAAAATAGGAAGAAAAGTAACAATGAAAAAAACATAGAAACAAGAAAGTAAAATCCAATAAATATTTCAGGACATCATGATCAAACAATTTTCAAAAGTACAGAAAAAAAAAAAGAAAAACACCACAAGAGCACGCATGTGACATGCTCATAAATGTTATTTTCATGCAAATAAATAAATACAACAACAGCAAGGGCCACACACAGAAAAAGAAATGCATATACAGACAAAGAGAAAAAAAAAAACGACATCAACAATAAAAACAAATTGAAAGCCATGAGGATATAATGAAAGAATATTATCTTCGAGTAGAGCAACGAAAACAAGTCATTCTTCTTGTCTACATATATATATATATATATATATTTCCTATGGTATTGGATCCCCATCTGCCCAGAGCTGCACAAAGCGCACTGCCTCAATGTCCCAATCGCGCGGCGCGTCGCCGCCTTGATCATTTTTTCCGTTAATGAGCGCAATCATATCTGCAACGAATGGTTGCAGATACCTCTCCGCGATACCCGGCGACCCGTTAATCTCTAGCAGCCACACATGCATATCCTCATCCACGATGAGGTCGTACCCGAAGAGTTGAAAGCACTGGAATGGCTCATCCCGCGCCACCTCGATGGTGTCCCGCGCGGCGAGGAGGGTGCGCACAATGATGCGCGCCATTTGCGGCACAATGCGCCGTTGCAGCACCGCCTCCCCCCCGCCTTGGCGGAGGTGCTCGTTGAGGGCGGCAAACCACATCTCGTTGCCCGCCTCATGGGCGCCGAAGCCGTCCGCGCCGATCTGCAAGCAGTGGTTTGTGAGGTGCGCCAAAACATTGTCGCGGTCCTCCCCTACGTACGCCGCGCTCGCTGTGCGGCAGCTCCCTTGCGTGAAGGCAAAGATGTCAAACGGACTCCGCAATAACGCCCACACGCGCACATCAAACTTCCGCCCCTCGTGCAGCAGTGGGCGGTCCACGTAGCGCTGCGCCACAAACAGCGCGCGGCCGTTGGGTGGGAGCGATTCCACAAACGCCAACACCTCCGCCCCGCGCAGGAGGCGAATGCCCGTCCCTTTACATCCGCTGCTCGGCTTCACAATCCAAACAGTGGCCGCGTCGCGTGCGGCGCGTTGGAGCAGCGCGACGCGGTCATCCACACGTCGAGACTGATCGCCGCCAATAACAAACGAAAGCGGCATCCACTCCGACGAGGTCGCATCCGACGCGCACAGCAAACGGGCAGAAGCGGCTTTCAGTGTTAAATGGTGGGAGCCGCGAAAGTAATTCACCCAACGCTGACCGCCATAGAAGGAGGAGGAAGGAAGGCGCTCGCAGCGGAGTACGGCGTACGGAATGTCAAAGCGGTCCCCAAGCACCAAGTCACACACGGCAAGGCGGGCGGGGGAACGCGTCTCGGTCCAACCAAGCGACCGCAACTGCGCAGCCATCGCCTCATACACACTAAACGCGGAGTTGCCAAGAAAGAAAACGCCACACGGCGCCCCGCTCGACATGGTGTCTAGGCGGTTACCTTTCCTTATAAACCATGACGAAAAGATTGCGTATGTAAAAGAGAGAGAGAGAGAGCGAGAGAGAGAGAGTAAAGCAAAGATGAATCCAATTGAAGGTTTCTTTTTTTTGTGTGTGTGTGATTTTTTTTGCTATTATTACAAATATTCTTTTTTGCAACAACAAGAACAAAAAAAAAAAGACACCCAAAAAGGAGATCACAGAAACGCTCAAAAAGAAGTCATTAAAAATGTAAAATAAGTAAATAAATAAATATACTTATTTATTTTTTCCTTTCTTATTCAAGTTCGTCGCATCGTATCTTCTATTTTCTTCCTCAGAGACACACACACAAAAAAAAAAAAAAAAAACAGAAAATATCATACACAAAACACACATCTTGGGACAGAGCCAAGTTTATCCCTCATTCATCATAAAAGCAACGGCGTGCATCTTTGTCCATCATAATATATACATATATATGTATATATATATATATACCTTTGTGTATCGATCCCATGACTGCACGCTTCGCACCGTTGTAGAAATGGGTGTCTTACTCAATCCCTCCAAGGGCCCTCTCTCATTACTTATGATATTATCCATCCACTTCTTCTCTATGTGAAAAGCACACGCGTGAGATCATTTTTTGTTCTTATATTTTCTTTTATTTTCTTTTCTTTTGGTCCTCAACAATTTATCTCACCTTCAATGATCCCTCTCAGCATCCACATGTTGTATATATATATATATATATATATATCTCCCCTCATGTGTCTCTCTCTCCTTTCTCTTCCATCTTATGTTGACATACTCTTGGCGGGTTAGGATGGGCGGTAAATCTGCACCGTTGCGTCCATCGAGCAGCTAGCGAGCGCCTCTCCGTCCATCTCCCATGAGATTCCCTCCACCGCCTGTTGATGCGCCGCCAAGACGCACACCGCCTCTGTGGGTGTGTTGCGCCAATCATAGAACGCGACGCCGTCTCCGCCAATCGCCAATTGGTGCCCGCTCGGGTCAAAGGCCACGACGGGTCGAGCGGCCGCTCCCGCTATGCGAAAAAGCGGTGCGGCCATCTTCCGAAGGTCCCACAGCTGCGTCGCCCCCCCATGGAGCCCCGTGGCGAGGGTAAAGCAGTCCGCGCTAAACGCCGCACTTTCGACCGCCGCGCCCGTCCCCTCCACCACCGTGTCGGCGCACATCTGCCGCACATCCCACACACACACGCCGCCGCTCGCCGCCCCGAGCAGCGCGATGGAGCCGTATGGGTGGGCGGCCGCGCAGCGCCACGCGGCGATGCCCTCGGCGGCCGCCACCACCGCGCATTGCGAGACATCACACAGCGCCGACACGGACGCACAGGCGGAGAGGACCAGTCCGGCCGCAATCGGCGCCACGCCAACGACCGGCGCGCGGTGTGGGCGTATGGTGCCGCGCAGCTCCGGCGCCGCGTCCGCCGCCCACACGCGCACCGCCGCGTCCGCTCCGCCCGACACCAAATGGCCGTCCGGCGTGGCCGCGAGATGGCGCAGCGGACGCTCGTGCCCCGCCGCCGCGCCGCCCCCAACGCACACCAGCGCCCCGCTCTCGAGGCCGGCGAAGACGTGCGCGCGGGTGTAGACGACCGCCAGCGCCGCGCCGCCCACAGGAAGCGCGGCGGACGCCGACATGGCACACACGCGCGGCGGCGGAAGCGCGGCGGAGGCGCGGCGGGCGGCGCGGCGCTGGCGGTCGTGCGCGTCGATGGTCGAGAGGACGGCGTCCGGGAGGGGGCAATCGCGGCGCTCGGTGGGCGTTTGCTTTTCGTCCTTCATGAATGTCGCCAAGACGCGGCAGGCGGCCTCGTACTGGTGCAGCGCCTGCGCGAGCTCCTGCTGCGTCTGGCTGAGGCGCTGGCGGAGGGTGAATTGCTCCAACATGAGTGCCTCCCACTGCGTGTGGAGGCGGCTCAGGAGGGAGGGCACACTCTCGTCCAGAGGGGACGCGCCGAGAAGGGCGCCGCGGCGGACGGGGAGGAGATCCGCCAGGTGAAGCGCCTCACCCGTCACGGGACACGTGCTGTGGGCGGCGAGATGCGCCTCAATCAGGGAACGCTCAAAGAGACAGCCATTAACGCGCGAGACAACAGGGTCGTGCGGGACACGATTGCTAAGACAGCAAAACATCAAACTTGACAATGCTACACACAGAGAAGAAAAGGGTTAAAAAAAAAAAAAGAGGAAATGGCACAAATATATGCGCAGAAATAAAAATTTATATACACATTTATTTATAGACATATATACATTTGAAGAGTGTTGAAGTAACTCGAAGAGAAAGAAAAAGATCAAAACAAAAAGTTGGGGAAAGAGAACAACAAGAATCATATCTACTCTTTTTTTGTTTTTTTTCTTATGTTTTTTTTGTTGTTGTTGTTTTGTCTGCGGGTGTATAAAAAAAATAAAATAAAAGCAGCGTACTTCAATACATTTTCCATAGCAACTGTAACAATAAACACACAGAGAGACATATTTATATATACCTTTACATTTCTGTTCACGCATGTATAGACTATGCAATAAAAACATAAAAAATGAAAAAAAAAAAAAGAGGACAGAAACAACAACAACAACAACCAAAAAAAAAAAAAATTTTTCAAAATTCTGTGCTTCTCTTCGTCTTTTTGTTTTCCTCATCCTCAAAACTCTTATGAAATCTATGAAAGTGTTTGGAATATATTTACAACAAATAAGATATTAAAAACAAAAAAAAATTTCTCAGAAAGGAACCCTTGTTCAAGTGCAGTGGAAAAAAAGAAATAGAGAATCTTTTCCTCCTCCGCTTTAATCATTTCATATCCTTCTCTTTTCTTCTCCCTCCTCCCTCCTCTCATACCTTGGCGAGCCATGGGTGGAGGAGTGCGCCTTGGGCGGTGAGTCGCCGCGTCGGATCGGCACACATGAGTTGACGCACAAAGTCCATCCCCAACGCACTCACTCCGCGCCATGTCTCCCCTGGAAAGCCGAATTCCGCGCGGCACACGCGTTCAAACACCTCTCGCGGTGTCCCCTCCGCAAACGGAAAGCGCGCACTGAGGGTCACGTACACGACCACCCCCACCGACCACACATCGCACCGCTCATCGTATGTGTGCAGCGCCTCGTGTGCGGAGCGATGCGGTTTGTCCTGTGAAAGCGCGATGGCCGCCACCTCCGGCGCGCAGTACGGCGGGGACGCGACGCATGCGGTGTTTGGCCCAATCGGCACCGCAAAGCCAAAGTCCCCGAGACGCACCGCATCCCCATCGAGGAGCACGTTATCTGCCTTGATATCGCGATGCATAACGCCGCCGCGGTGGAGGTGGGCAACGGCGCGCAGTAATTCCGCCGACAGTTTGGCGGCCGCCGCCTCCGACATCGGGCCGCGCGAGAGGAGGCGATCGAGAAGTGTTCCGCCGCCCACATACGGCATCACCAACACGGCACGATCCGCCTCGAGGCAGATGGCGTGCGGCCAAAGAAGGTGTGCGTGCGGGCCGCATTGGGCGGCGAGCTCCGCGCCGCGTATTAACTGCCGCGCCCGACGCTCCCCCGATGGACCGCGGCGGTACACGAGTTTCGCAACCAGACGATCGCCCGTCACGCGGTCGGTGCACCGAAACACCCCTCCGCAGGGTGTTGAAATGAAAGGATAACGATCCAAACAGTAGCGATCCATGTCAGGGGACGAGGAAGACGAACAATGCAGACAAGATGCTCGGATGTGTACCAAGCGGAGGGAAACGCGTGATCACCTCTGCCTATGCTGAGGGTTTGTCCTCCACACACACAAAGACAGATTTATATATATATATATATATATATATATATATACTGACAAATACGAGCAAAAACACACAACTCCTCAAAGATGGAGGGTATCAAATACACATAAAAATAATACTGGTGATAATTGTGATAGACGCACTACAATCGGGAAAAAGATACGTATCAAAAAAAAAAAAAACAGGGGGGGGGGTTAAAAAAGAAAAAAATTTGGCAACAAGAAAGCATAGAAAAAGCGCTCATCATACGATGTGCCTATTTTTTAATCCACATGTACAACAAATACATATTCGTAAATATATATATATATACATATATATGCAGAGAGGGAAAGAATGAAACGCACACACACGCAACAAAAAAACAACAACCAAAAGATATATCTCAAGGGCAAAATGGTATGATTCAATGGTACTCACTCATGTACAGAAATATATAAACATGTAAAAACAGCAAACAAATGCGACAAAGAAAGAAACAAAAAAAAGATGGAGGAACTATATATAATTATACATAATTACGTATAGAATTTTCTTTTTTTTGTACCGCTATACATAATGCCCCACATCTGTGCCTAATGGGGATACGCCATCCACGTTTCCGAATTGGTCCGGTGGCACTTCGTGTGCATCGACTCGCTCCGCTTCCATTCGCTCCACCTCGATCCGCTCCACCTCGATTCGCACCGCCGCACGAAAGGCATCGAGGGAGCCAACGAACGGCTGTCCGCGCTGTTGGAGATCTAAAATCCACTCGCGCAGTCGTGCCAAGTCGTTTCGTATGGACCGCACAGCTGCCATACCCGCATCCCCCGCCGCCTGCAGTCGTCGGCGCGTTTCATTGAGTGCCTCCTGTTCCGCCCGCACATCATGCAGCAGGGCGCGATCGCACGTTCCCATGGCGAGCACCTCCCGCAGCAATTCCACCTCCACCGCCGGCGGGACATACTGCAGCCGCGCCGACGGGGTGGAGACGACAAACCGCATGTCCTCCGCCGCCGCCCATCGCCGCACCAACGCCGCCTCCGCACTCGGAGGGCGACACGGCGCGACATCCGCGGCGGACGCGGTGAGGGTCGGGCGGACGGGGCACTCGCGGCAGACGGCGTCGCACGCGGCGAGCGTTTCCCGGCACCGCTCCGTGAAGGAACGCTCAACGAGGGGGAGTCCGGCCGGATTGACGCCGACGTGCGATTGCCACACCCATCGCTCTGCCACCACCGACTCAACGTACGCCACGACGCGCTCAAAGGTCGCCCGTTCGCGATCGCGTTCGGACATCGTCTGGCGGAGCTCCTGCTCCACCCCCTCCTGCCGCTCCCGCAGTGCAACGTACATGTTGGAGAGCGAGGCAAAGAGCTCCTCGCGCTGCCGCACCTCCTCATGGTGACTGTCACACATCGACTTGCACGCGGCCGCAACGGTGTCGAGGCCTTCCATCACACCGCTAATGGAGGAGAGCAGCGCATGCACAATGGGCACACCAAGTGTCAGCAGCGCCCCCTCAATCCGCTCGTTGCAGTGCTGAAGCGTCAGGCAGTGGCCGCGCAACAGACGCACACAGTTCTCCAGCTGTCCCGTCATCGCCGACGCATTGGCACGACTTTGACTAGTGACTTTGAGATGTTTTTCCACCACAACAGCGGGAAGGCGCGGGTCGTACAGTCGCGGCGACGCATCCGCAGAGACAGCAGTAGCCATACACAAAATAGATACCACTAATGGCTTCACAATAAATAAATGTATACAAATATATATCCAATGCGATACGCCAATAATGGGAAAACAAGTTGGGTGGTGCAGCAAAAAAAAAAAAAAGAGAAAGAGAAAGGGGTCAAAAAAGAAAAATAATAATAATAATAAAAGACCCTACTGTTTTGTTTCTTTTTGTTGTTGTTGTTTTGTTTTGTAAGAAAGAAGAAGAAATTCAATAAAAAGAAGAAATGGATAAAAGTAGCACAAGTTCAAACGAAGCAAAAACAGCATAGTGAAAATAATAATAATAATAATAATAATACCGTAAAGCATAGTCAAATGAAGAAACTACAGGGACAAGAAACGATACGAGCAACAAGAAAAGAGACAAGAAGCGTAGCACACTATCAACATCGCACAACACACACAAACACACACACAGTCCACGTAAATTCAATATTAAAACGCTTTCCGTAAATATCCGGCAACTCATCACATTTTTTATCGTATCTTTCTTTTTTATTCTCTTCTTCCCTCTTTAGCGGGATAAAGATAATCCTCGCTCTTACCCTATCCCCCACCACACACAAACACACACACACACACACAGTAAGAGACACAGACGCGCGTCTCGGCCTAGGAAAGTCCTCCGTCAACGGTGATGGTTTGTCCATTGATAAAACGACAGAGCGCGACGCCAATGATGGCGTCCGCGACGTCTTCTCTCGTTGCGAGTCGTCCCAATGGACATCGCCGCCGCCACGCCTCGCGTTGTTCCTCCGTGAGGTTGGCGCCCATTCCTTCCCCATCGATCAATCCAGGGGCAATCACGTTGAAGCGAATGTTGCGCGGGCCGTACTCGCGGGCCCAGGAGCGCACCGCCCCCCCAAGCCCCGCCTTGGACGCGGCGTACAGCACTTGTCCCTCGTTCCCCATCGCCCCAACAACGGAGCCCACGTGCAGCACGCAGCCGTCGCCGGAGGTGAGGATGCCGCCATGGCGCAGCGCGGCGCGGGTGAGGTACAGCGCGCCGCGAAGGTTCACGTCCATGAGGGCATCATAGTCCGCATCGGTGCAGCGGACGTGCACCTTGCTGAGCGTCACCCCAGCGCAGTTGATGAGAAGGGAAACGGCACCCACGGAATCCCGCACGGTGCGCATGAGCGTGTCGCAGTCGGCGGAAACCGCGAGGTCCGCCCGCATGACGTGACATTCGGAAGGAACACGGCCGGTTAGTTCGCGGCGCGAAACACACACCACGCGTGCACCATGATCCGACGCTAGACGGGCCGACACGAGACGTCCAACCGCGGAAGAAGCCCCAGCAACAACGGCAACACGACCCGTCAAGTTCCACGGCATTCAGTGAATCCCTGTTTGACCAAAGCACACAAGTACCCTCGCCTTTCATAATTGTCATAAAAGAAACAAACCAAAAAGTAACAACAACGAAAAAAAAAAAGCAAACATACAAAAGAAAGAGAAAAAAGTGGATTCTCTTTTTTTTTTTTTTTTAAGAAAGGGATGCGGAGTGCATGGGATCAGTGGGCGTGAGTATGTTTAGTGTGTGTTGTTTTTGTTTCCCATCTTGCAATATGTTTAATCTGTTTCGGTCAAACTCTCCTAGTGCAACAAATGAAATCCATATTCATATCACAGTACTGAGACAACGAATACGACACCTTTTTTTTTCCTTCTCCCTTCCACTTCACTTTTTTTTTCCTTTTCCTCTTTGGGGAAGAGGCTTTTGTAGCATCGCACTGGACACAGAAGGCAAAAGAAAAAAAAAAAAACGTCCGCAACACACACACACTACTTGATGTATGTACCCCGCAGTCTCTCCCTCACTCGTCAGAGTCGCTGCTGTATATCTTGTATCTCGGTGGGGCCACTTTTGGCACCGCTTTGCGTGGCGCAGGTGGGGGATGAAAGATGTCTGAGCCACTGCTGTCTGGTGGGGGTGCTGGTGCGATCTTTGCAGAGGGTTTCTTTGGTGGTGGCGGTGGTATTTTACGCGCCGCCATCGACGGTGGTGCGATGGGTTCGTCGGAGTCCGATGAGGAAGGAATCGCCTTTCCTCCCCGTTTTGGGAGAGGAAGATAAGCCTTTGACTTCGCAGGCGGTGGTGGTGGAGGCCATCGTGCTGTAGGAGACGCCTCAACAGCTGGTGTGGGCGGCGCCTTCTGCTCCACAGCTACAGATTCAACAAGAACTGTTGCAGCAGCTTCTACCCCTGCTCCTTTTGCTGCTGTTGTTGTTGTTGTTGTTGTTGTTGCTGTTGTTGTTGTTGTTGACGGCGGCGGTGGTGGTGGTAGTGATGGGACCTTCTCGTCCGGTTGAATAAGCATGGCTGGTGTTTCCGGTGTTGTCTTTGCTGTGGGCATGGCGAGTGGGGACTTACTGGACTTGGCCACCGCGGGAGGTGGAGCTTCCGCAGGTAGTGGATGAGAGGCATTTGGCCTCGCGTCATTCTTGTTGCGAGTGTCATCCCTCGTGTCCCTCTCCTTGGAGGCGGAAACAGCGGGCTGTGCGGCGTTTTCGCCCGAAGTTTGTGCGGGTGGATTTAAAACGCGTGTCGGCTGCCTCAGCGCGGAAGAGGCTGTGGAGCTGTCCGATGAGAGGAAGGAGGACTCGGACAGGGCCTTCCGAGGCGCAACTTTTGGCGCCGGTGTCGCCTTTGCGAGGGGCCGGCGACGCACCCAGTCTGTGTCGCTATCCGATGAGGAATCGGTAAAGCCGGTGACGCGGCGCGGGGCGGAAACGACTTCTGGGGCCGTCGCTGTTTTCTTCGCCCCAATGATCCTCGGCGCCGGCCCCGCGCCGGAGGAACCGGTGGAACTGGAGAAGTCCGACGCGCTCGACACCTTTTTTTTGTTTACGCCAGGCAGCTTTGGTCGTGGCGCCGCCGGCTTGGTTACCCCCGCCGACGCATCGGATGTGTCGGATGAGTCAAAGAGTGCGGACATCAATGTACGCTTTGGGGGCGGCACCGGTGGGGTTGGGGTGTTCGCCTGTTGGGTTGCAACGGCGGTCTGTGATTTCACCCCTGACGATGGTGGAGGCGGTGGGGCCTTTCCCTTTGCCAACGGAGGCGGCGGAGGTGGGGGCGGTGCGGAAGGGGCCGTTGTGGACCTTTCCACACCCACTCCCGTCGGCACAATGGCGGCGGGGGGCGGAATGATTGGGTTGGGTTGGGGCAGCGCAGCCATGGCGAGCGGTGCGGCCGCGCTGTCCGAAGTCGCGCCGGACGACGAGGACGTGCTGTCATCCCACGGCTCGCCGCCGCCCGAGTCGTAATACCCGCCATACGCATCTGTGAGGAAACGATCGGTACCAATCATTGCCATAAAGTGTCGGTGGCGGTAGTGGTTCGCCGAGGACTGAGAAAATCCCTCGATTTCATTATCCTCTTCCTTGTTGCTATTAGCGTCAGCATCCTCGTCGCTGTTGTCATCAAAGAGCGGCATCGTGCGTTCCTCCAACACACGGACGCCGAGATCAATTGCTCGTTGGCACACACGCATGACACGCACCTCCGCGTCCTCCGCTGGAGCGTCCTCCTCTTCCTCATCCTCGTCGCTTGTGGCGGCGACGTCAAGATTTGGCTCCGCTACCTCTTCGCTTTCCTCATCCTCGACAGAGACGCGATTCTGAACAAATTGCTTTTGAGATAAAAGAATAAAGGCGTTGATGGCATTCTGAAGCTGTATAGATCCAGTGCGCGTGTCCTCATAAAGACTTTCCACCTCATCACGAACTGAAGTAAAACGAGCAGAGAACTTTGCCTGCAGTGTCATCATCGTTTTGAGAAGCAATTCATCCGCGTCCACATCCCATTGGCCACGTGAAGCTTCTTTTAGGGTAGCGAAGGAATCATCTAAATCGATAGTTTCACTGGCTTGTTCATCCATGTTTTTGTATAGTACTTCACAGCTCAAAACAAAAAAAAAAAATCCAAGAAGGAAAGAAGGAAAGAAAATAATAATAACATACTAGACAAAAAAAAGGTGGAAAAAGAAATAATAAACCATCAAATCCTCTGCATTCAATACAAATGTATATATACATAAAATAAATAAAATTGTATGCTCACACACAAAAAAAAAAAAATGATTATAGTAATAAAAATAAAGAATACAAGCAACAAAAAAAAAAAGATGTAAAGCCGTATTGAACTCTGTAAGCTCTGTAAGAAAAGAATAAGAAAAGAATCCATAGATATAAACATATATATATATATATATATATATATAAATATATATATAAATATTTTTTTTTAATCTGTACCTGTTAAAACTAAAAGCAAAAATAAAAATAAAAACAATTTAATTGTTCCCTCCCCAACGCATGCATACACCTATGCCAATCATTCAGGCCGTATCCACCACTTGTGGAAGCGGAATGTTTGTGTCGGCGTACGACACATTCGCCTCTTGATCCGTTGTGAGTCCGAACATCTCTGCGACCGCTTTTGGATCGCCGCTGTCACCCACCACTGCGTCCATCACGCGCTCCGCCATCTGCTTTCGATCCAACCAAAACCGTCGAGCCTTCTTATAGCGCTGCGCCACGTGTGCGACTTCTGCCGCGCTCAACCGCCCCTCTCCGCCCGCCTCCTTCTGCGCCACCTCCAGCCGCGCTCGGAGCGCGGCGCATTCATTGGAAAGCGCTGAAATGTTCGTCGCCCGCTGCGCCGCGTTTGGTCGCTGCCGCAACGCGTCCATCTCCGCCGTGAGGGCGGCCACGCAGCCAACGCGCTCCTTCAGCTGTTGCACAAGCGCCGCCTTGGCGGGATCGACGCCGCTGGTGACGTTGGTGTCCCCGCCCGCTCCACCCGCCTCGACAGACGGCACCAGATAGTAGAAGCGCGCCTTCTTGATGTCCTTCAGCTGCAGGCGCTTGTCCCCGGCGCAGTCTTCGAGCACTTGCTGCACAAGCGTCTTGCCGTACTTGCTCCCCAGCGCGTCGGTCAGGGACTGCACCGTCGCTGGCTCGCCCTCGCACTCAAACCACTGAAGAATGGCCGTCTCCGCCTCCTTCGCGCCGGGTTTTTTGCCGTCCTTTTTGGATGCCATGAAATAATAATAATAATATTAATCTTGATAAGCACAAAAAAAAAAAACATTTAAAAAAAAAGAATTCATCAAGTCTTATGGTGATACAATATAATGCATTGCATCCTTGTTCGTTTTTTGGGATGCTCAAAGGTGTACTTCATAAATCTTCAAGTGGCATTATTTTCTGCTTCTGCTGGTGTTTTTTTTTTCTTTTTCTTGCCTTCTTCGAAATCCCGAGTTGGATTTACAAGAAAAAAAAAGAAGAAAAAAGAGATGAGCATCGCATGCAGCAATGCAATACGATCCTCCCCATTCAGCTTCTCCCAAGAAATCCCTCAACGAATAAGTTATGAGGGAGCACATTCCCTCCCTATCTTGCAGCGCTCAACCAGTATTCATCGTAACAGTACAAGAAAACATCTTCAACGTGACAAACGATCAAAAAAAAAAATAGCTGTTACCCATTTATTTCTGTCTTATACACTTCTTTTATACACTCTCGCTACTCATTCAAGTCCCTCCTGCATACAATGTAGTGACATCATACACATTGATTTAAGATGGACAAAACTTGCATTCCACATAATGTTAGAAACTCAGGGAGGGTCCATGTTTACCATCCTTGAGAAAAAAAAAAAAAAAGAAAACAAGAATTCAAACAGCAGCATGCAAAAGATGTTGTTTCTTTTTTGTTTTTGTCTTTTGATTTCCTTTTTTTTTCCCCCTTCTTTAGGAAGAAAAGATAATAACTATTCCTCATTGCAAACTTTGTATATGTGCTCATGAGTGTGTGCGCAAACTTTATTACGCCAATCTGCACCCACCCGGAAAAAGAAAAAGGTTTTTTTTTATCGTTTTTGTGTGAGAAAATTTGGATGATACGAGAAACAGATTCCAGAACATGCGTCACTCAAAGAAACTCTTGCGGTTTCGAATAAAGTCTGTGGGATTTATTGTTCGAATCGTTCCTACTTGGGTCTGGTAACGATCCAATACCATTCGCATAGGATCCGATAGCGTGAAAAGAGAAGCCTTGGCATTGGATTTGATGTGTTCGTTATTGGTGGATCGAACAATAACCACATTATTCATGTCTAGACTCCAATTAAGAAGTAAACGGGCCACAGAGTACCCTGAATGTTCCGCAAGTGGTTTGAGCACCTCATCATGTAGCACACCTTTGAAGCCTGGAGGTGTAAACCTCGATGGCATCGCCATAGGACTGTATGCCGCTGTTACAATTTTATTCGCGCCATGCACATTAATAAGATCGCGTTGCACTAACGCCGGATGAAGCTCAATTTGATTTAACACTGGTGCGTAAAGAGTCTCGTCACTCATAACCTCCAGAATATCCCTTTCGGCACAATTAGATAGACCAATGGAACGCACTAGACCCTTATCGACTAGAGTACACATGGCTTTCCACGTGTCTAGCAATTTCACACTTGTGTTCACTGCAGGAAGACCATCCGCATCCTTTGGGTATTTGTCAGCATCCGTTTTGAATTGCGTAGAGTGGCGCCACGCTACCGGCCAGTGAATAAGATAGAGATCAAGGTAATCCAGGCGGAGTTCCTCAAGAGTTTCGCGGCAGGCGTTTTCCACATCATCGGGATGCTGATCCGTCGGCCAAAGCTTAGATGTCACGAACAAACTCTCTCGCTCCACCTTCCCAGAAGATAAAACAGATTTAAAGGCTTCGCCAATGGCACTTTGATTCATGTACGCCTTGGCGCAGTCAATGTGTCTAAATCCACAATCCATGGCATAAGCTACAGCCTGATGAGCCTCTGAGGGGCTCATTTGGTAAGTTCCAAAACCACATTGAGGAATACTGCAGCCATTTCTAAATGGTAGCATTCGCGAAACACCAAGGAGAGGTCCGCCAATGGGTCTGAATGACATCACATTTGATCCGGGCATTGTTTTTCAGTGTCTACAGAGAAGGACTAAGAGGTGTTGCTTTATTGTTGTTATTTTGTTGTTATTATTATTATTATTATTATTTTAGGTAAAAAGAAGAGAAAAGGGACAAAAAAAAAGAAAAAAAAAGCGCGTGCAATATTAAATTCTACATAAAAAAAAACATAAATATACGTACAATTATTATTTTTTTTTCCCCTATTTTATTTCTTTGTCTGTTGCATAGAATAGAGTGCTCACATGCACCGATTTTGAACAATGTAAGTTCAAGAAAATCGATGAATATATTAATGAAATAATTGGAGGAATAATCAAATACGAAATAATAATAATAATAGGTAAAAATAGTTGAGTACATTCCCCACTGGGCAAACACCCGAAAGGAATCACTCCATTAGAGGTCTTTTTTCTTTTTTCTTTTTCTTCACTTCTTTCTTTTTTTTCTTTTAAGTGCTTATAGACTTAAACATCATGCATCAAAGGAGTCTGGTTACCTCTCTTGTTCTCTTTCTTTTTCCCCTTTCTCTCTCTTCGCTCTTTGCATTCCCTTTCTTTCCTTCTTCTTTTTCTTTTTTCGGTTCCATGATGATCTCACTGATGATAGTTTTAATGAAATCACTGTTGAGTGCATGTCGCTCCACTTTGCCCACGTGGCATTTCATCATCATCATCAAAACCGCGACGACGTCTGCCTTCTTTTTCGAGTTTGTCAAGGTCAACAGCCGTTTCAGTCAAATGGCACTGCATAGCATCCGGAGGGGAAGGGGATTGCGCAGGGTAGGCGAGAATCTCACGTAGTTGGGTAATACCCCCAGGAGTCAAACTCTGAGATGCTGGGTATTTGACATGGAATTGAACAATCAGATCTCCACGTTCAACACCACCAGTGTTTACAACAGGCATGCCCTCCCTGTGGACACACCAAAGCTTTGATGGGTCAATAATGCCATTAGACTGTATGACAACATCACGATCATCCAAGTGCTTAATGTTGAAATGAAATCCCGTGAGGGCCTCTGCCAGTGAAATAGTATATTCCATCAAGAGATGATCACCTTTCCGGGTAAAGACGGAATGGGGTTTCTGTTCAAAGGCGATGATAATGTCTCCCGCAAGCCGGACACCTGCTATTTGGTCGCCCTCACCTCGGAATGTTACATAATCGCCACGATGCATGCCTTTTTCCACAGTAATTTCAAAAATTTTCTTGTCCTTAACCAGCTGCTGTCCCTTGCATGCGGTACATTTATCTTCTTCCTTCAAATCTGTTCCTTTGCCGTTGCATCTAGGGCAGCCCACCTGCATCTGTTGAATAAATCCAGGGCCGATTTGGCGGGTCACAACCTTCACACCACTTCCGTCGCAATCCCTGCATGTTGCTGTTGCATTTGGCACCTTCGATCCAGATCCTTTGCAATCGGGGCAGAGGCGATCACGTGTAATGGCAAGTTTGATCGTTTTACCAGTGTAGAAGGCTTCAAGAGGGATACCCAATTCATGAACAATATCTTTTGGTTTCGGTTCCCCACGAGCACGACTCCCTCCAAAAAAGTTGGCAAAAATATCTGAAGGATTAAATCCACCGCTTTCCATGTCAACACCTTTTTCACCGAACTTATCATAGCGATGGCGCTTTTCAGAGTCAGAAAGACACTCGTAGGCCAATGAAACATCCTTAAACTTTTCTTGTGCACCAGGCTCCTTGTTCTTGTCAGGGTGATACTTCAAGGCAAGTTTGCGGTAGGCCTTTTTAATCTCGTCCTCAGAAGCATCTGGAGAGACCCCCAATGCATCGTAAAAACGGGTTTCCTTTACCATTTTAGCTCTACAACTTGATCGAGAAAAAAAAAAAAAATTACCCCAACCCAAATAGACACACCCCAAATAAAAAACATAAAAGCAAAGGTAAACAATCATAAAAACACAGGTATTAGCGAGAATCTCATGTGTGATAAAATAGGTTTACAAACAGAAAAAATGTAAATACAACTACAAGAATAAAAACAACTTGCAATCATCATCATTCTCAGGGAACAACAACAAAGAAGAAAAAAAAAACTCACAACTTTTAACCCCCCAAAAGCTCAAGAGAGAAAATAAATAAGAATAAGAATAAGAACACTTGAAATAAAATGTGATATTTTATTACACCTTCAATTTTTGTTTAAACAAGGCTGCATCACCCTGTGACACTCCAGAGGCGATAATGCCATCTAGCGCATCCTGAGCAACCTTTTTTTCTGTGCTATCAAAAAAAAGGCAGATATCCTCGACACGCTTTACAGAACAAAGTCCTTTAAGAAACGCGACAGCAAATGACCCGTCTAGTTGTCGCACAGTACGCAGCATTCCTAGCAGAATGTCCGGTGTCATATTGCTTCCGAACAAAGTACGCATGCTCTCTGGAACAATTAAAGTCAGATAATGGCCTCGAAGTTCCTCATTATCTGCGATGTCAGAAAACACACGCTCAAATTCTGTAAATGACTTTGGCGTTTTCAAAGTCTCCTTAGTCCATTTCGTGATAGATCTAAAATTCCGTGGTGCAATAGGCTCCTTTGGTGCTTTGGATCTTGACAGAGGGGACCTTTTTGAGTCTCCGAGAGCTCTGGATGCCTCGACTTTTGATTTATCTATAGAATTTGTTGGAAGTTTTTCCTCCTTTAACGGAGCTTCCTCCTCCTCCTCCTTCTCCTCGACAATCTCCACACGGGGATGAATACGTTGTCTACGCTCTAACTCCATTTCAGCCTCTCGGGCTTTTGATTTTTGACGATCGCGCTGAGTCTCTCGAGCACGTTCAAGCTCCTCATGTTCCTTCCTTTGCTGTTCCTGACTCACTGCGCTGCCATTGAAGCCATTGCTTGATCCATTGTTACCTTTATCGCGTGCACCAACTCCATCATCATCATCATCATCATCATCAACCTCGGCAATGACAATTTTCTTTTTTGGAGCAGGATTAACTGTTTTGTCGCGTTCTGCTTGCAACATTTGAGTGATAAGTTTCAACTCCTGGGTGGCGTTGGTATCGTTTGGAACAAGGGCAAGAACTGCTTCAAGATCTGTCCGCGCTCCCCTATGATCACCGAGCTGTTTTCGTGATAAGGCTCGACGATAGTATCCCTTTGCATAACTGCGGTTTAAGCGAACAGAAGTAGAAGAATCCCGCTCAGCATCACGCCACATGTCTAGTTTTAAAAAGCACAAAGCCCGATTACCGTACAATACATGAGTTGCAACACCTTCTGGATCAAGATTTATACCACTCGTGTATGCCTCTATAGCTTCTTTCAGCTTAGACTGTTGAAAAAGTATATTCCCTCTCTCCTTCGCTTCACTTACAGGATCTTTGTTTGCAGACTTTTCCATCTTAGAAATTGCCTCCTTCAAAGAGGGCACTGTACCCCTTATTGGGGGAATGACATCCCCATCAGATGATTGGATTTTACGCTTTTCATTAGCCTCACGTTTTTTAGCAATCTCGTCCTGCCAATGATCCAGCTCTTTTAGCTCATCTTTCAAATCCTCCGCTTGTTGCCTGATCGCATTGGCAAGAGCTTGATTCATTTTTTAGTATGAACTCCTTTGCTAGAATAATCAGAAGATTTTTTTTTTAATGAAGTCAAAAATAAACGACGAAAAAAAAAATTTCTTTTAGTGCGTTACAGAACTTTTTAAAAGAAAAATTGTGGTTTTGGTGAACTCATGAAAATACATTTCGTTAAACGAATCACAATAAACTCATATATATATATATATATATATATATATAATAACAAAAAAGGTAATAATTAAGTACTGAAATTCGCATAGTTACACAATATGTTTAAAATTCCGAAAGTCGGTACAAAAAAACGGAGTGGTATCCTGATAAAGTCATAAGCAAAACCCGACTCCCCAAAACTCATAGCACTGAGAATAAAAATAGCGCAATGGATCCAACCGACAACCTCGAGGCTTCTTATCCAGAGCTCCAGGGAAATTCCTCCCATCCATAAAATCAATAAAAATTTTCCCACGAGTTGCCGTTCTACGCCAAAGGTCTGTGACACTGTGTCTGCTGACATAAACGTGGACACAAGCGTTCCAAGAGCAGCCAATAAAAATAATAGCATAGTACTAGATTTAGAACGCCTAAAAACTTCAGTTAAAAGGAAAAAACAAGAAATTGAAGAAAAGAAAAGTTGAAAGAAAAGAATCCTCCTTAATAAAAAAAATATCGCGAAAACTTCTTAAAGGGAAAAAAAAATTCTTTTTAAAGTTTATCTTTAGACAAAAAAATTGCAAAAGGGTTTTTTCTTCATTAGAAAACAAAACAAAAAAAATTGAAACCCGTTTACTTCTGTTCGTCAGATGCACACGGTAAAAAAAAAAAGAAAAAAAAACTCCGACCAAATTCAACACCAAGAAAAAAAAGGGAAAAAAGCACTAATCTTTTTTAAAATAAACCAATTTACTGTAGAGCATTAAGGGCTTTTTCTTGATCACTCTTTGACCATGACTGATCTCGGTCAAATGCATCCTTGACAACATTCATTACTCCTACAAAAGCTTTTCTACGTTGAATACCATCATCATCTCTGACATCTTGTTCAGCCTGTACACAATCAGCATACAACCGCAAGTAATGCAACTGTTCACCCTGTAAACGCATTTGAATAGCAGTAACCACCGTGAATATGCTTACCCAAACGCAAAAAGAAACTTTGCGACATTTTCTCTTGTATTCAATATCCACTTCTCTCAGTAAATAAGGTGCTAATTGAGGATCTCGACGGGCGTATAAGTCCAAGTGTTTCATGAATGGTGAACCCTTTGTTCTATGTTCCAGAATATTGTAGCGTCTTGCACATTGTAGCGGTCCCACTGAAGAGACGAGATACCATGGTAAAGACACCCTCTTCATCACAACCCTTGGTAAAAAGTACATAAAAATATAAATGATGAAAGAGAATAACAAAAGAAAGAAAAAATGAGAAATTAGCATGATTATTCAACATTTCCATTAAAAATTCCCATTTTTTGTTTTTATTTTTACTGAAAGCTTGTTCCGTTCTTTCGAAGATAGAATAAGTCAGCCCTCCAGTCTATCAGATAATACCTACTTTAGATTTTATAAATATATATATTTTCTTTTAAGTAATTATACGTTTTATTATTCTCGTCCTCTTTTAAAACTTTTATTCATCGTGCCAACACTTTTAGCGCCTGCTCGCAACTTTGCAATCTTTTGTAGTACAGCATCTTTCGTAGCAATGGATTTCGGTTTCGTCGCATTTCTGTACATCACAGCAGCGCCACGGAGTTTTTTTTCCTGTAAAGCACCAAATGCCTTTGTTAGCACCGATACGTAAACGGAATTCTCTCCCACAGAGGCAAGCAAGTGTAAATGGGAAACTTTTCGCGAATTCATCCTCTTATCGACATCATCATTTGATTGAAAAACACGTTTTACCAGAGTCGCACCGACTTTTTTCTCATTTAGTCGCTCCAATATGAATGCAATCGCCGTAGCGTAGTCCTCCTTCTGTGAACGAACAGGAAGATCTGACCACAATAACATACACTTTGCCAAATCATAAACCACCTTATCTTCTCCATATTGAGCCAATAAGACTGTTACCTTTGTGGGAGGACAAATCGGGGAATCTTTTGTATAGAGTGCTGTGAAAGCATCAAAAATAAAACGTGAGCATTTATCCTTAAGTTCTTTGTTTTTTTTCTCTTCTTCAGCAAGAAGAATAGTACAAAACTCAAGCACCAAATCTCTCGTTCCTGGGGTAGAGTAAAGCTGCAGAAAGGCTTTTTGTGCCTCTAAATCGGCGCAAAACGGTATGGCAAAACTGGCATCCACCTTTATAAGCCGTGCCACAGCCAGGACAAGCAAACAGTTTTCAACTAGCGAAGAGTAACTGCGTGATTTTAAAAAACTTATTAGCTTCATCCGAAATTCCTGGGTGCAGTCCTCACGATAAACAATACGTTCAACTAGAATTCCCAAAGGCAGTCTACATTTATCCACCAGTGTATTTTGAAGGTTTAGATCCGCATCACAAAATGAAAAAAAAGACTTTGTCAACTCATTCACAGTGGCAACAGTACCATATTTAACAAGGGATGTTAGAATAGAGATACCTGCACAGTCCTTTAGCATTTTCTCCAGAAAAGGCTCCACTGCTTTCATAAGCAACTGTTGATGTTTTCTAGTGGAAGTTTTTGACAAAACATGTTCCACATTCTTTGCTGATTCGTGAGAACAAAGGCATTCAGGGGATGACTCAATAGCATCCAACCACTTTGTTGGCTCCAGCGATAACACCATTGAATCCTATCGTTATCTAATCAAAGAAAAAAAAAGAATTTTTAAAAAAGTGTCATGAAGAGTAATATAAGCAGAACAAAAGTCGCGAAAACATATCGGAAATAGGAAAAAAAGAGGGTAACATAATAGAGAAAAAAAAAAAATTAATTCCTTTAATACAAACACAGTAAAAATAAAGATATCACACGCGAAGAAGAAGAAAAGGGGGGAAATATACTACTTTTTGCATTTTTTGAAATCAATTCCGCAAATCATAAAAGCGATAATAAGGCCTACAAGAGACAAAACAAGCAAGAGTGCAAGGCATAGCTTGATGTTTCGTATCAACATCTTTCGCTTAAGTGTTCGAGCATTTGAGTGGAACCCTTGAGCCTCGTCCCGTAGCTGTTCTGTTTTATCACATAAATTCTCAATTCGTTCGCCACGATCAATCAGACTGTCCAGATTTTCCAACATAATTTGCTTTGTATTGTCCAGCTGTTCCTTTATTTTACCTATTTTATCAGCTTGTGGATTATCATTAAATGTACGGGATGTAGCAACAAGGGTGGTAGAAAATTTTCCGCACACAGAAGGCGTTAAATCAGAAGATCTTGGGTATCGATTTACACTTCCAGCAAATTGACTTTTAAATGCATCACGTATTTGCATAAGAAATCCAAACACGGTGCGGTTTTGATATTCACTGTTCGATACACAGCAGTAAACGATTTCATTCTCAACAAGAAAGTGATAGACGCTCGCCTCATATTGATAACTTACCTTCGTATCATGTCGTGGCAACCGTTCCACCATTTTTTGAATAACTGGTTTCATTAATGGTGTCACACGGTCTTCAGCAACAAGAACGCGTTGAAATGCAACAAAAGACGACACAATTGTCATGGCTTAAATAAAAATATATAAATATAAATAGATACTAAACTTCTACCGTGAAATTCAACTCTCTTTGAATGTTGTCTGCCACAAAACGCGAAAATAAAAAAACAGGAAAAAAAGAAATAAGAACGTCAGTGTTTCCAGAAAAAAAAAAAAATAATAATCAATTAATCTGTAAACATGTGCATTGATAACATAAGAAATATATATATATATATATATATATCAATTCTGGTATCCCATTCCAGAACAGTAAAAAAAAAAAAAGTGGCAACAGATGACCCTATAATCCATGAAAAAAAAATGCATATTTATATAAAAAGAATAGAAACAAAGGAATCCTACAAATTTATAAAATTGTCGAATATGCGCGTACGGGTGAGAACCGAGTTCCCTAAGCAACTACCTAAAGGAGTAAAAAACATAATAATAAGAAAAGAGAAGGGATCAGAAAAAGAATTATTCTTTGGAAGTAATTGCACGGTTCACAGACAGGC